>JADRCD010214247.1:0-39983 GCA_019843815.1 Montemys delectorum | reverse complement strand
CTTTCCTTTCCTTTCCTTTCCTTTCCTTTCCTTTCCTTTCCTTTCCTTTCCTTTCTTCTCCTTTCCTTTCCTTTCCTCCCTCCCTCCCTCCGTGTGTGTGTGTGTGTGTGTGTGTGTATCTGTGTGTGTGTTAGTTTGTTTATTTTTTATTAGATATTTTCTTTATTTACATGTAAATTTTCCCTTTCCCAGGTTCCCCTCCAAAAAACAAACAAACAAACAAAAACAACAAGAACAAACCCCTTTTGCCTCCCCCCTCCCCATGCCTGCCACCCCACCCTCACCCACTTATTGGCCCTGGCATTCCCCTACACTGGGGCACAAGACCTTCACAAGGCCGAGGTCCTTTCCTCCTATTGATGATCGAATTTGTAATCCTCTACTCTACATAGTTTGTTTATTTTGTTTTTGAGACAGGCTTTGGTTAATTCATGCCCAGCTACTGCCTTGCCATATCATTCATCAACTTTACTATTTGCTTCCTGCTAGTGTTCTGCATTTCAGCGTAGAAATGATGGTGATGCATCATTAGGAAACTGACCTTTAGGATGTGTGATGTTGTTCCGCCTTCATTTCCTTGTTATGATTGCTCAGTTTTTGACATGAGGATAATTGTCTGACCAAACCCTTCATTGGAATGTGTTATGCTGTAGTCAGAGTAATCCAGTATGTTTAGATGTCATAGTACCTGGAAGAAGTACATTAGATGGTCATCTCTGTTTACTCCTGGGAGCTATTCGTGTTCAGTACAGATCAGAACTTAGAGTCATCAGATCCACAATGGAACCATCTAATTTTTCATCAGCTCTTCATGTTGACTGTGCTTGTGATGCTGAAATCAGGTATTTGGATTTACCATTTTGAAGCTCTGATCATTATAGTAAAGCAGACTTTCTTTAATATAGGGAATTTTCTTTTTCTCTGTGAACATAGAAAACGAATTTAGTAGTTTTTTATTATATTGTATTGAAATTAAATAATTGGGCTTGTGACTTTGTAGTTAAGCAGTCGTTTACGTTAGACGCCAGCCAGGGTTGGGGAGATGGCTCAGCAGCTAAGAGCACTGACTGCTCTTCTGAAGGTCCTGAGTTCAGTTACCAGCAACCACATGGTGGCTCTCAACCATCCGTAACTAGATCTGACACCCTTTTCTGGAGAGTATGAAGACAGCTACAGTGTGTACTTACTTATAATAAATAAATAAATCTTAAAAAAAAAAAGAAAGAAAAAGCATGGTACCTGGTGTAATGGCTTGTGCCCATACTCTGAACATTCAGGAGTCTGAGGAAGAAAGAACTGCCAGGAATTTGAGGCTAGTCTTGACTACATTGTGAATTCTAGGCCAGCATAGCTTCCAGAAATGAGCTTTTGTCTCAAAAGAAAAAATATGCAATTCCTTTGTCTTTAAAAATATATAGAAGCATTCATATATTTATCTGAAATTATAATACTAATATTATTTTGGAGATAAGATCTCACTATATAATAAAACTCTGGCTGTTCTAGAAATTACTATGTAGAACTAGCCTCAAACTCACTGAGATTCACCTGCCTCTGTTTCCCAGGTGCTGGGATTACCACCATGTCTAGCCTTGAAATTTTCTTTCTTCCCTTCTTCCTTCCCTCCCTCCCTCCCTCCCTCCCTTCTTTCTTTCTTTCCTTCCCCCACCCCTCTCTTTTGGAGTTTTGGGAAAGTTTTCTCTGTGTAGACCAGGCTGGCCTCAAATTCATAGAGATCCACCTGCCTGTGCCTCCTCAGTGTTAGGACTAAAGATGTGCACCACCACTGTCCAGCTGAAGGTTTCTTTTAAGATTTATCTTATTTTTTTAAGTGGGGGGGGGGGGGGAGAGAGAGAGAGAGAGAGAGAGAGGGAGAGTGTGTGTGTGTGTGTGTGTGTGTGTGTGTGTGTGTGTCTGTCCTCAGAGACCAGAGATATCAGATCCTCCTGCAGCTAGAAGTACAGGTGTTTGTGAACTGCTAATCTACATAGGTTTTGGGAATCAAAGCTTGGGTCCTCTGCAAGAGAGATTTGTACTCTTAACCACTGAGCTTGCTTTCTTGTGCCCTAAAATTATTGCTTAAGTTGAATTTAAACCTTCAAAGCCTTGCCAGTTTTTTTTACTTAAACCCATCGAATCATGATTTCTTCTTAAGAGGATTTAAGAAATAAAAATGTATTTGTTGGTATTCATAAAATAATTCTTTAGTACCTGTCTTAGCATGTTAGTACTAGTAGACTTGGAAATGTTCATAATGATTTTTTTACTTCAAGGGAAGTATCAGGTTTGCAAAAAGAAACTGTCAAGGGAGACTGGTAAATTTTAATTTCTCTCTTAACCACTTAAAGATATCATTAAATGTCCTTGTTTTCTTCAAACAAATTGAGACAAATGGTTGATTTTATTTATTTGGTACTCTGATAATTTGACACGTGTGTGTATATAATGCATAATGACCAAATCTGAGTAATTAACATTTTTATCTCTTTAAACATTTATCTTCGTGTTGGGAAGTATAGGACTGACTTCTTCCATCTGTATATAATAAATCCTAAATTATTTCAAACCATAGTCACGCTACTATGCTATGGAACACCAGATCTTAGCTCTAAGTAGATGCAGTCAGGTAACAATCACCCAGCCTCTCAATATCCCCTACCCACCAACCTTGCATACAGCTGACAGTCTTGATTCTGCCTCTTCTGTGAAATCAACATTGTGAATTTGACATAGGAATGTAGAATGAAGTACATGTCTGTTTTTTCAGCTGTAATAATAGCTTTTATTTGCCTGATGTAATTGTCATCTCTGAAGCTTGCTGCCTCAATTTGCTAACCTAGACCTAGTCCTAGCTTCTAGGCTCTGAACAATCTTATCTAGACCTAGAATATTTTCAGCCTCTGAGACTTACTGCTGAATAAGATTGCCCTTTCCTTTTCTTTCTATGCTCTAACTGACTAGTTCAGTGCAATTGTTCTGGCTCAAACTCCCCTCCAAGCTGACTGATTCAGTTTGGCTTCTCACTCCTCTCTTGAATTGCTCTGCTTGGTCTCACACTAACTCTGGCCATGTGCTCTAGTCTTCTAGCTCCTCCCCATCCTTTGACTCATTCTGTCTTTACCTGAGTCTAGCTGCTTTTGTCTGCTACTTGTCTGTCTATAACTGTCTTTGTAGACCGACCTTTCTTTTTTCTCCTCTCTTTTTTTATGTGTTGTTCTCTTATGTAGCCTCTTTTTCCTGTTTGCTCTCATGAGATTTGGGCATATCCCACCTCTGACTCATCCTGTCAAATCTTTTTCTGGTTTGTCACTTTGTCTGCCCATCAACTAGATGTCGTTTTCAAACATGGGTGCTTCCTTCTACAACTAATTTTACCTTCATTGTTTGGGATTAAAGGTGTATGTATACTAAAGACGTGTTTGTATTCCAGCCAAAGGGATTAAAGGTGTGTGCTAAGATCTGAGCCACACCATAAGTAGAAACAGTTTTTCCTTTTTCAGTAAATAACACAATCTTGGGTTCATAGTGTAATCAAATATCCTGCAACATTCAGCTTTTTTTTTTTTTTTTAATAGATAGGGTCTTATAACTCAGACTATCCACACACTATTTATGCTGCCAAGATGAACTTGAAGTTCTGATTCTCCTGGATCCATTTCCTGAGGGCTGGGATTACAGGTCTCGACCACTACTCCTAGAATATTGGTGCTAGATTGAACCTAGGAAAGTGCACCACCAACTGAGCTTTATCTTCAGCTCCATTATTTTCACATACCCCCATTGTATGTGTGTGTTTAGAGACAAGGTTCTTATAGTCTGTGGTTGAGGCTAGCCTTGGACTTGTAGTCTTCCTGCTTCTGCTTTCTAAATACTGGGATTATAGCCAGGTAGCACTGTGTCCAGTAAGCAGAATGTTTATAAGGTTTATCCATGTCAGACCTTATTTCATTGGCCTAATAACATTCCATTGTATATATATGCTGCATTTGTCACTTCATACAATCTGGTGTCATCTGAGAAAGGGCAGCCTTAATTGATTTCTGTGGAATGGCAATTCATTCTTGGATGTAGAATAAACCAAACTGAGCAAGCCAGTAAGCAGCCCTCCATGGCCTCTGCTTCAGTTCCTGCCCCTACTTCCTTCAGTGATGAATCTGATTGGGACAGCAAATAAACACTTTCCTCCCCTAGTTGCTTTTGGTGATGTTGTTGTTGTTTTTTAAAAATATTTATTTATTATTATAATGAAGTACAATGTAGCTGTCTTCAGATACACCAGAAGAGGGTGTCAGATCTCATTACAGATGGTTATAAGCCACCATGTGGTTGCTGGGATTTGAACTCATGACCTTCGGAAGAGCAGTCGGTGCTCTTAACTGCTGAGCCATCTCTCCAGCCCCTGGTGATGTTTTGTCACAGCAATAAAACCTAAAATTAAGATATACTCTTATGAACATTTGTGTAAAGTTTTGTGTGAATATTTGCTTTAGTCATATATCTAGGAGTAGAATTTGCTTGGATATATGGTAACTGCTCAAGTTATTGATAAGTTTTTTACATGCCAATATTTCATTTTACAGTCCTCCCTTTATTATGTAAGCATTTCAGTTTCTCTGCATCCTTACACAATTGCTGTTGCCTTTTGATTAGAATATCCATCTTAGTGTATGTATCTACTATTACCCCTTTTTTTTTTTAAAGATAGGTTCTCGGTTGATATGGAAGGGGTCATTCCTATAATCTTGGCACTTGGGAGTAAAGGCAGGGAGGATCAGGAGTTCAAGTCCATCCTTATCTACATAGTGAGTTCAAAGCCAACTGAAATTATATGAGATCTGGCATAAAACCAGACCCAGACATGTTCTTACTTTGTAGCCCAGATTAGCTTCAAACTAGCCTCAGCCTTTCAGGTGTTCTGATTACAGTTGTGAGCCACTCTGCCTTACATTTTCATGTTCTTTTCTTTTAAAAAAAAAAAAAAAAAAGATTTTTTTAAGTGTGTGTGTGTGTGTGTGTGTGTGTGTGTGTGTACACATGTGTACATGCATGTGCATGTGTGAATGTAGGTGCACTGGGAGGACAGAAGAAGGTGTTAGGTCCCGTGGAGCTAGAATTAGAGGCAGTTGTGAGCTGCCCATCGTGGATGCTAGGACACAAATGCAGGTCCTGAGGAAGAGCAGCTCTGCAGCTCTGGGCCCAGGCTCCTAATGAGAGAAATGCCAGCCAGATCTCTAGGCTTTTTAAAAGTAAGTTTGTGTGTGTGTGTGTGTGTGTGTGTGTGTGTGTGTGTGTGTCTGCGTCTGTGCGCGTGCGCACATAAAAATGTGATGTGTCTGTATGAGTGTGTGCTTGTTACACTCACATCTGTGTGTGTACATATGGAGGCCAGAGGTCAACATCAAGTGTCTTCCTTGGTTGCTTCCTTTTCTGCCTTATTTTTTGAGACAGCATCTTGCACTGAACTTGGAGTTTACCAATTTGGCAAGACTAGCTGGCTAGAAAGTGTCAGGGGTCTCCTGCCCCGAGTCCCCACACTGGGACTGCAGCGTTTGAACTGTTTACTTGATGCTGGGGCCCGGACTCAGGCCCTCAGGCTCACAGGCCAAGCAGTTTATGAGCAGAGTAATTTCCCTACACGCAGAGTTTCCACAACTGGAGAACTTACACTTAGATCTTAGGTATATTTTTAGTTACATTTTTGTTTATTATATAAGACGGGTAATTCTCTTCATGGGACTGTCTAGTTGTGCCACAGCCACCGTTGAAAAGATTATTTTCATGCTGAACAGTCTTGATATCCTCAAGAATGATATATGTACTTTCAGTTATATGTAGTTGATATTTATCTCTCCTTATGTCAATACCACAGTATTTCTGTAGTGAGATTTGAAATTGCAGTGTTTTAAACTGTGTTCTTTTTCAAATTGCTTTGGTTGTTGCAATATATATATATATATATATATATATTGTGTGTATATACATATATACATGTATGTGTGTATATATGTATATATACACGTGTGTGTATGTATAGGAGAAGCTTGTCAGTTCTTTTTTTTTTTAACTTTTATTGCATTATGATGAGAAAAGTTACATGATTTCAATTTATCTGAATTTGTTAACATTTAAAAACATATTTTAAGTAAGTAGAATTAAATCACATTGTTTCCTTTTTTGTACCCCCACTCCTCCCAGAGATCCCCCAGCTTGTCAATTCTTATAAAAGGGTTAGTGTTTCTACGAAATTTAAGTATTTTTTTAAAAAAAACATTGTTTTTAGATTTATTTATTATGTATATTTACACTGTAGCTGTCTTCAGACACACCAGAAGAGGTCATCAGATCCCATTATAGATGGTTGTGAGCAACCATGTGGTTGCTGGGAATTGAACTCAGGACCTTTGGAAGAGCAGTCAGTGCTCTTAACCACTGAGCCAACTCTCCAGCCTGATATTGAAGTATTTTAATCCATGGTTATGATATCTTTCCATTTTTTTAGGTGATTAATCTCTCTCAATGATATTTTATAGTATGGAGCATATTAGTCTTATGTTTTGTTAGATTTATTTGTAAGTATTTTGTTATTTCTGGTGCTATAGTAGTACATGAAAGTGCTTCTTTTTTTGTTTTGTTTTGTTTTTTTTAAAGATTTATCTTATGTATACGAGTACACTGTCTTCAGACACACCAGAAGAGGACATCAGATCCCATTACGGATGGTTGTGAGCCACCATGTAGTTGCTGGGGATTGAACTCAGGACCTCTGGAAGAGCATCAGTGCTCTTAACCGCTGAGCCATCTCTCTAGCCTGAAAGTGCCTTTTTACATTTTGTTTTGGTGTTTTCCATTAATACTCCATAGAAAAGAACTGTTTTATTGTTATCATTAATTATTATCATTGTTATCTTAAATGTATATGTTTTGTATTTGTGTCTGTATGTCACTTGTGTGCCTGGTGCCCAAGGAGGCCAGAAGAGGGCTTCAAATTTCTTGGAACTGGAGTTACAGACAATTGTGAGCCACCATGTGCATTCTGGGAATCTGGAAGAACAACCAGTGATTTTAGTCTCTGATTCCTTTCTCCAGCCCTAGAACTGGTTTTAAGTTTGAAATATTAAACAGCTTATCTGGGCTTGTTTATTAGCTCTAATAATGTTGTGTTTTAACATTTTCATATATTAGAATCTGACAGCTTTAGCAAAAGATTGATTTCTTAGTTGTTTTTTTTTTAAAGATTTATATAGACATCCATGTGCATAACTAATCCCAGCAGCCTCTTTTTCCAAACCGCAGAGTTGGTTCTTGGAAATGGTGGGTGAATATAATGTTCATGTTCATATGAACTACACTGAGCAAGTTTTCAAGCTAAAAATATATTCACAGTACTGTGGGACTTGTATGACACAGGTCTCAAAGTACTCCCAATAAGAATTTGCTTCTTATCTTTGAATTTACCTACTATTTATGTATTTTTAAACCTTACCAGGATAAAGCCCTTTCATCTTTAAAATACAAGGCTTCTGAAAATAAAACAAACAAAAAAACAAAACAAAAAAAAGATTTATTTATTTTATATATGTGAGCTACACTGTAGCTGTCTTCAGACATGCCAGAAGAAGGCATTGGATCCCATTACAGATGGTTGTGAGCCACCGTGTGGTTGCTGGGATTTGAACTCAGGACCTCTGGAAGAGCAGTCTTAACTGCTAAGCCAGACCTGATTTCTTAGTTTTTTGTTTTTTGTTTTTTTTTTTTTAAGAGATGTATTTATTATATGTAAGTACACTGTAGCTGTCTTCAGATACTCCTGAAGGGGGCGTCAGATCTCATTACGAGATGATTGTGAGCCACCATGTGGTTGCTGGGAATTGAACTCAGGACCTCTGGAAGAGCAGTCAGTGTTCTTAACCGCTGAGCCATCTCTCCAGCCCGATTTCTTAGTGTTTAATCAGAGAACTTTAATTTGTTTTTTTGCCTGTGTTGACCAGAATATAAAGTATAGTCTGAAGTGAGGTTGGAATGGATAGCTTTTTAACTCTTGAGTTATTTTTATTTTTTTATTAGATGCATTTTATATTTATATGTAAGCATCTGCCTACAGTTATGCATCATGTATATGTCTGGTGTCAATGGAGGTCAAAGGGGGGGTGTTGGATCCATTGGAACTAGAATTGTGGACAGTTGTGAACCATTATGTAAGTGCTGAGAATTGAACCCAGGTCCTCTGGAGACCATCCAGTGCTGTAACCACAGAGCCATCTCCTGCCCCAGTTCTTTTTTCATAGCTGCTCTTAATTTTTTTGAGGAAGCTCCTGTCTATTTCTGTTATTGAGTTCTTTTTATTATGAAGGGTTATTTTGTGTGTGTGTGTGTGTGTGTGTGTGTGTGTGTACATACAAGTGTGCTACAGTGTGCATGTGGAGGTCAGTTTGCTCCTTCCATATATATGTGCATCCAGAAACTGAATTCAGGTCACAAGTGTACATGGCAGGCAGTTTTGGTCACTGAGCCATCTCATTGGGTCACATGTAGCCAAGTTTCATGAACTCCTGTATCCTGTCTTTACTTCGTGGGTGCTAGACTGTAGCATAGACCACCATGCCTGGGTATTAGTGCTAGGAGTGGGTCCAGGGTTTTGTGTGCTAAGGCACACTGTCTTCCCAGCCCCGAACATGTGGTATTTGTTTTTAAAGAATTACTTTCCATCTCAGTTTTCCTCTCTGTCTGTCTTTCTGTCTTGTCTTGTCTTGTCTTGTTTTATCTTTTCTTTCTTTTTTTCTTTTGGAGATCAGGTCTTACTTTGTAGCCCTTGCTGGCCTAAAACTCAAAGAGATCTGCCTGCTTTTCTCTCTTGAGTGCTGGCAGTAAAGGTATGTGCCACCTAGCCCCCTCACCCCCCCTCAAAATTTTCAAATGAAGTTTCACTAAGTTGCCCAGATTGATTGCCCTTGAACTCAGTAAGGACCAGTCAGGCCTTGAAGTTAGGAAGCTTTACCTCAGCTTCCCCAGTAACTGGTATTACAGCCCTGTGTCATTAGATCTAGCTCTGATTTACATGTTTCTTCCCCTGTTGCAGAAACACTGTGCATTATTTTTGTCAGGAGGCCAGAATGTTGCAGCCATTTTTCTTTCGAACTTTAACTTGTGCTGAGATCCATCGTTAACTTTTAGAATGTTCTGAATATATCCTTTATATCAAAGATTTGGAAATATCCTTTCACATGAGCTGAATATTTTGGGCAAATAGTATATACTTTTGGTTGAGGTATATCCTTAAAAACAGTAAATAAAATCAAGGGGAAGGAAGTTTGGTGTGTGTGGGCTACTTTAATTTGATCTGCACTATGGTCTGGCACATAAGTACTTCCTTCTGGTAGCTTACACTGTTTATTTTCTAAGAGGAGAAAGTAATTGAACTGTTCATTAAAACTAATTATTTATCTGCTCTTTTCCTTGTTCTGAATAAATGGGAATGATCTTGACTGAATAAGGCTGCTCCATTCTGTGAAACTCACATTGTTTGTGTAATGTTGGAGGGCCTCTTTAGGGGGTAAATTTGCTTTTTCTCTGTTGGCCAGTAGTGATTCCTGTCTCGTACAGAACCTTGTCTCCGTCTTTAACTGGCAGTCAGTGTTAAATTCCAGGCTAGTAGTGGCTTTCCTGGTCCTTACTGCCCACCTCATGGTAGGGTTTCAGGCTCTGAAGCTGAAGGAACTGGCCGGCCCCTGGGAAGGTACCACCTAGTGTTTTGTGCCTGAGTTTGCTGGGCCTCTCAGGGCCTGTGTGCTCAGCGGTAACAAATAAGCTACAGTTCTCAGGAGATGAGTGGAGCTTGTTTGTGGATTCTGCATTCTTACTCAGAAGGAGTCGTTGAGAATGTCCAAGGAAGGGTAAGTGTGCTGTTCTACTTCCTCTGCTTTCTCTCTGCATGAGGACATGCTATCTGAGTAAGCTGAAGATTAAGAAGCAGTGCTGTCACTCTGAGTTTGGAGGTGGAGGCAGATTGAGTGAAATTCAGCCAAAACTTATAGTGTATTAATATATAATGTCTTGTAAAGTCCTGTACTACTCTGAAAGACAGCACAAAATGCCCTGCTTTTCTTCCTATAGAAATCAGTTTTGGTTTTGTTTATAAAGATTAGAAGCAAACATTGGTGGCCTACAAAGAATTGGGTGAAGTTTAAAATTTTAAAGACATTTAAGAATAAATTGTACTTTTAGAAAATGGGGTGAAAGGTTGAAAAGCAGTCTCTGCTTCTGTTTCTGGACAGTGGAGGCAAAAATAACTCCCGAGTGTGACTTCTCCTCCTCTTCCACTGTAATGTAAAGTATAACTCCCAAGTGTGACCTCTCCCTCCTCTTCCACTGTAATGTAAAGTAGCTATGTTAATTTTTATCTTTTTATTATTTTCTCAGATGTCTCAGAGTCTTTTGAGTCTCCTTTTTGTCACCTTTGTAATGAGTTAATTAAGTGCCAAGTTACCTACCAGGTCCTGCTGGTTGTTTGGTGTCTAGCTGTTCCTGGCAGCTCCTTTGCTGGTTCTTTTGCTCCGCATGGAGTTCTGAAGTGGCTCCAGGGTCTTGCACTCATGGCTTATTTAATTGAATCATTTTTCATTATGGTCAAAGTAAAAATAATTGATCCACTTTACTACTGCTCTCTTTAAAACTTCATTACTGAAGAAAGAAAAGAACCAGGGTATAAATGGTTCAGTACTATATTTTGATGTTTTATGATATCACTTGAACTTGAGAGGTTTCTTTCAAATGTGAAAGTTGCAAAAGGACTATCTGTTACAGATTGTATCTGATAAAGCATTTTTTTTTTTGGGTGGGGATTATTACAGATGCTGGCCCATTTGTCAGATCTATACAAGTGGTTATTTAGAAAACTTGTTTGTAGATTTAGGATGAACTATATTTCTAGATAAAGTTAAAAATTGGGACAGGTTACTATTGTTTATTACCTTGTGCTAAACCAGATGTTAGAGAAAAAGTATAGATCAAAAAGACATAAAGGGTAAGATGGCCTTTAGGTTTGTCTCTCTCAGTTGATGGGACAAAGTCAGTTAGCTTTATTAGTTGTAGCTATTTTTAGAAATCAGTGGATAAATTTTGTGCTTTGGAATAATTTTTTTTAAATAAGTTTTCATGTAGTCCAGGCTGGACTATAACTCATTTTGTACCTTAGGCTAGCCTTGAACTCTTAGTCCTTTTGCTTCTCCTTTCCAAGTGTTGGAATTGCGTGTACCAGACTTTGTTTAGAATCCTATAGTCACTGTTTTTATCATTAATATTCATCAGTCCAATACTTTCTGACATCTATGAAATACTTTGTGTCATAAAATGATGCTTCAAAGAAGCAGGCCATGTATTGGCACTGAGCTCATAAGATTGTGATGGAGGCGAAAATTTCCTGTTGCCTAGTGATGTAAGGTCAGTGGTCAGTGCACAATGCATTGCTTGTGTTTTGTGGTGATTCTGGAGTAAACAGATCAATTGTGCTACCAGCCAGATAAAGTCCATAAAGTATGTATAGTATATAATACTTCATTATCAATAGTCATGTTAGTACTTTATGGATTGTTATATGTGTTATATTGTACATATAAATTATTATTTTAGAGTACATTCTTTCTACTTAGAAATATGTTTAGAGCTGGCGAAGTGGAGAGCCTGAGTTTGATCTTCAGAACCCATGTGGAAAAACCTAGAGTGGTAGTCCTCCCTGTGACCCTAGTCTAGGGGAGTGGTAGTGCACCTGTGACTCTAACCCTGGGCTCAGAGGCAAGTGCATCTGTGGGCTCCCTGTCCAGCCACCCTGCCTCACTATGGAGCGAGTCCGAGAGTAGTGAGAGACCTTGTCTCAAGAAGAAAAAGAAGGAAAAGAGTAATTAGTAATTATGCTCAAAGTTGTTCTTCCAGCTTCCCACAATTAAATGTGCCCACAAATATACACATATGCACGCACAGAATAAATTTGCTGTAAGAAGAAGTAAAGCTGTACTACTCTATTAGCAACCTCATGGAGCTCATATGGACTGCGTCTCTTGAGTACATTGAGTCCACTGGGAAAGATTGTTTTTATAGATAGAGTCTGTTATTTCAAGTTGGTTTCAAACTTGCTAGATAGGAGGATAACCTTGAACTTCTGACCCCCCTGCTTCTACCTCCCAAATGTTGGGGTTGGGATGACAATCATGCGACCACTACACCCCATTTATGCAGTGCTGAGGAGCAAACCCAGGATGTCATGCGTGCTGGGTAAGCAGCCTACTTACTGAGCTACATCTTCAGTCTCGAGGCGTTCCTTTTTAAACAAACTACACACATGCATACAAACAGTGCAAAATGAATTATAGGCCCAGCTACATGTATGTCACCTGAATTAAGAAAAAATATTTTCTTAGTTAAAACATATAAAAGACTAGGTAAATTTGACTTCCTTAAAACAAACAAAAACTTACTTTTTGAAAGATATCACTAAGAAAACAAAATGGAAAGCCACAGAGTGAGAGAAAATATTCTTATATTTGTATCTGATAATGTAGTATGTTCACATAAACCTATATCCAAAATATATGAAAAACTCTTAATATAAGACAGGCAACACATCATAAAAATGGAGGAAAAAACACGTGAGTAGGGGGAAAAAAGGCAAGAAATGCCAAATAAGCACTCACAGAGACGCTTATTCAGGGACTCTGAGCAGGAGCCACAATGAAATGCCATTGCACACACATTAGAATGGCTAAAGCTAAAAATACTGATAGGAGTATGTGCAATCCAGTCTGGAGCTAAGTGACAGAATGCTTGGCTAGCATGTGTGAGACTCTGCTTTCCAGCCCCTACACTACAGTCAGTAAATCGACAATGTACAACAGCTGCTATCTTGTGCATTGCTAAGGGAAGAGCAAGTTAAACCACTTGGCAGTATCTTTTCAAGTTAAATATACCCTAGTAATTCCACTTTAGATATTTGCCCAAGAAAAATGAAAACGTGTCCTTGGAGAGTTTTTTTTTTTTTAAAGATTTATTTATTTATTTTATGTTTGTGAGTACACTGTAGCTGTACAGATGGTTGTGAGCCTTCATGTGGTTGTTAGGGATTGAATTTTTTTTGTTTGTTTTTTGCTTTTTGTTTTTTATTTTTGTTTTTTTCAAGACAGGGTTTCTCTGTGTAGCCCTGGCTGTCCTGGAACTCAACTTTGTAAACCAGGGTGGCCTTGAACTCAGAAATCCACCTGCCTCTGCCTCCCAAGTGCTGGGATTAAAGGCGTGTGCCACCACTGTGAAGTGTTTGTTTGTTTCTTTCTTTCTTTCTTTCTATCTTTCTTTCCTTTTCTGAAAAGGGATTGCCAAGGCTATCCTTGTCTTCTGGCCCAAGCAATCCTGGGCAGCTTCTTTCCCAGCTTTTTTTTTTAATGGATCAATTCTACCTTAAAGCTGTTAGAGTGCCCCCATCCCCATGAAAGCTAAGATTCTCTTCATGCGAGTGATCAGACATTGTAACCCCCAACAGTTTTATACATTTAATTAATTTGGGGGTGCATATGTGTGTATACACTTGTGCCCTGGTGTGTATATGGAAGTCAGAAGCATGCGGAGTTGATTCCTTCTTACCATGTGAATCCTGGGGATCAAACTCAGCTCCCCAAGCTTGTTGGCAGCTCCTTTACCTGCTGAGCTATCTCACTGGCTCATGCCCAGCATTTTAAAGGGAATTCCTTAAAGTGCACTTTAGATGCTTTTGGTGGAAAGATGATAAACATTACACATCATCGTCGGTTTTCATAGGCTTTCCCCCCATGTTTAACGTATTTTTTTTCTTTTGAAATTGGGTAAAATCCCACGTAGAATTCAGGTTAAATTCTAGATTTGGTTTACTTTTCTGTCAGTCACCTGAGAGCAGTATTAACTATCCTGGTGTGATTTTAGATCCCACCCTAGAGATGAGTCTTGTTCACTTCTGAGAGGAGTTCCCCCTCTCCCTTAACGCAGTGTTGAGGTTAAAGTGTACACATTTCTCAGTGGACTTCTGTGTTGCAGGTGTGTGTCCCCCTTACCTTGCCTGTGGGTAGAGCCCTTCGAGAATCTAGGTTTATATAGAGTCTCCTAAAACTCTAGCTGCTCTCAGACGCTCACCCCCCTTCTAACTTGTGTGTTGCATAAGTAAGTTTTATAATTGGTGATACTGTTGTACTGTTGATCTGAATCATCTTAAATTTTGTATTTGTCTCAGTATTGGGTTTCCCTGTGTTTTGTTTTGTTTTTTGTTTTTATTTATTTATTTTTGGAGATTGAAGCACTGTGTCTTGTGCTAAGGGGGCAGATTCTTGAACTTTTAAATATTATCTGTGTAAATAAAATCAATATAATTCACCTTAAAAATGATGCAAGGCATTTTTTATTTGGACTGAATGCACTAGCTGCTGTTCTCTTGGTATAATCTGGTAAACAAAATGAATTTCTTAACTATAAAAATTAGTACTATATGGTTTTTGCTTTTATAATCATTTCTGAGAATCCTAGTATATATCTGAACTTCACGTTTTTTTGTTTGTGTTTTTTTTTTTTTTTTTTGTAGAGAGGGTCTTACTGTGTAGCCCTGGTTGTAGCCCTGGTTGTAGCCCTGGTTGGTTGGCCTGGAACCACCTATATAGACCAGACTGGCCTTGAATTCACAGAGATTTACCTGCTGCCTCTTCTCAAGTTCTGTGTTTGAAGGCATATGCCACCATGCTCAGTAAGAACTTTTATTATTCTTTTTAAAGATTTATTTTTTTATTTATTATGTGTAAGTACGCTGTAGCTGTCTTCAGATGCACCAGAAGAGGGCATCAGATCTCATTACGGGTGTTTGCTGGAATTTGAACTCAGGACCTCTGGAAGAACAGTCAGTGCTCTTAACTACTGAGCCATCTCTTCAGCCCCAGAACTTGTAATTTTTAAGAATTCATTTAGGTGATAGGAGTAAGCTCAGTGGTTGGTTGGTTGTTCAGCAAGGACAAAGCCTTGGATACCTCCAGTACCAGGAAGGCCTTATCTGTAAGTTCTTAAGAGAATGCTGATAACTGGCATTGTTTCAGAATACAGTAAATACACCATTTTAATTTCTTTTTAGAGCGTGAAATTCAGTGGCTTCTGTATATGCAGAATTGTGCAGCCAGTACCACTGATTGAAGAACTACCATCCTCTGTTCCACTCCCCTGCTCTCTCCTCTCTTTTGCCTCTCAGTTTTCCTTCTTGCCATTCATTTTTCTAGGGATTGAACTCAGGATCTTGTGCTTGCTAGACTCAACCAAATGGTATCCTTAGTTCTTTAATTTTAGAACATTATATTTTTCCCACAGGAAATCCTATACTCATCATCAGGAGTGTGTCCTTTCTACAAGCTCTGCCAAACACTGGTACTAAGTTTCTAGTTTCAATTCCAGTTATTGTTAACTGTTGTGTTTGTTTGGTGTTGGGAAGGCTATAGATTTTGGTCTCATATATATAATCAAGCAAATGGTAAGAGAATTACTTGGTATTTTATGTGTATGGTAGAATGTATAGTTGCTAAGATAAAAGCATTTATGGAATTATTTGTTGGTGAGATCTCTTCCATGCAATAGGAAAGCAGTCTGAGCACCAGAAGCACTCTGTGCTGCATAGTAAGGCAGGAAGTCTGTTCACACTTCCTCCAGCTGCCCAGACACTACCACCCAGAGGCAACCACCCCAGGATAGTTTTTTCTTTACAAAAAAGATTTACTTTATTTTTGTATATATGTACATGTGTGTGTCTGTGTCTACCACGTGTATAGGTGCCCACAGAGGCCAGAGGAGGACATGGCAAGTTCCCTGGATCTGTAGTTACAATGGTTAGAAGGCATCTGATAAAGGTACTGGGAACTGAACTCAGGTCCTTTGGTTCTGGAAGGGTAGACATGCTCCTAACTGTTGAGCTGTGTGTCAGACCCCCAAATACTTTCTGAAAGAAAGTATTTGAGAAACTTGACTCTAACAAAAGTAGGCAGTGTATACTTAAAGCAAAAACAAAGCCTCAGGCATGTTAAAAACTTGTTTAATAAAGCAGTAACTAACAAATAATAAGGTAATAGCAGGAAAGGTACATGGTGTGGATAGTATATACTGATCAGACTGATTTTAGCAAAATAATAAAAGGTTTTAACGCCTTGAACATTCAAGAACTGGTCATTCATTAGTTAAGTAGTTTTGAGTATTGACTGAAGGTAACTTAGCAAGAGAGTATTTAGCTTTGAACATTATTTCCCACTTATTTTCAATTAATATTTATAAACTATAGTAAAAACAAATTACATAGAGACAGAAAACATTTTGTTCCTTTTTTGAGATAGCTTCTCACTTGTAGCTCTGGCTAACCTCCCTTGTTCAAAGTGCTGAGATTTTAGGCATTTCTTATTATAGTTAGCAGAAGATTTCTCTATCAAATTGCTATAAAAGCCTCTAAGTAATAGAAGTTTCTCGGTCATAGCCAGGCAGTGGTGGCACACGCCTTTAATCCCAGCAGTTGGGAGGCAGAGGCAGGTGGATTTCTGAGTTCAAGGCCAGCCTGGTCTACAGAGTGAGTTCCAGGACAGCCAGGACTACACAGAGAAACCCTGTCTCGAAAAACCAAAAAAAAAAAAAAAAAAAAAAAAAAGTTTCTCAGTCATGTCCTGGATTAGTGAAGTGTTCATGCCTACATGAGAGCATTAGTCTGTGTGTCACATTTCCAGCAGCCCTGCTTCAGAGTAGTCGGCATCAGCATGAGGACAGACCAGCGGGAGATGTTTTCTGCAGAATTATGACCTTGGTAAGTTGTCGGCAGCAGGAATGAAGTAAAGGCGTGGATTCTAAAGACATTTGGAAGTGTGAAGGAAGGCATACGAGATGATCGGATGTGGCTTTAAGCTTGAGTGGGGAAATGCAGAGGCAGGAACAGGAGCAGATTTGGGGAAAAAGCAGCAAAATTGTTTTCATCTAAAAGTCTGCATTTATCCCCCCTGGCAGTAGTGGTGACTCACACCTTGAATCTAGCGCTCAGGAGGCAGAGGCAGAAGGATCTCTAAGTTTGAGGCCAGCCTGATCCACAAAGTGAGTTTCTGGACACCCAGGGCCACGCAGAAACCCTGTCTTGAAAAACAAACAAATAAACATACAATCTACATTAGAGCATCTTTGTTTTTGTTTTTGTCTCATTCTGTAGTTCAGGCAATTCTCTTGCCTCAACCTAAGTGCTGACATTTGCAGACATGACACTAATTTATTATAGTTCATAATTTGAATTTGCCTACTTAGATGCACTTGGAATAGTTTCCTGCTAGCAGTATGAATGCATCACGGCAGCTGCGACAGTGAAAATAGACGTCCAAGAGCATTTTACAGTCAAGTCCGTCGTCCTCTCACTTGTTGCAGTAACTGTTGTTGGGCGCCTGGCCAGGAAACTGTGACTCCTAAGCAAAGGGAGGAGTTGCAGATACAGTTCACCATTGCCAGAGAAATTCTATTCCAGATGGATTTGTGTGGAGCAACAGTGATATCCAATGACAAGTTAAATTAGACACAGAGGTGTTTTCTCCCACACTGTCTCAGAAGATACATGGTGTTGAGGGGGCCTGGCTCAGGCTAAACAGTCTTTTCGAAGTTAGGTTAACATCACACACTAAAGAATTGTTTTAGGGATTTTAAGAAGAATCTTGTTATGTGACTTCAGAAACTACTTTACCCAGATAGTTTCAGTTTGCAAAACGGAAACCAGTGCCAGATGAGGTAATTCTGCTTTGAATTCTAGTCAGATCCAAAGCAGTAGTTTGCTGTTACAGAATTTCAAATATAGTAAGTTGCATGTTTATGTTAAATCTTAGACTCTTAGATCCCTATTCTTGGCACATTATAGTAATGATTTTATTTCTTGCAACTAATATCTGTACCTGAATGGAATTTCTTCAGGCTTTTTTGCCTTACTGCTGTGGGATATGATAGTAAATACTGTTAAAGATGTTTAAGTTTTACAGTATTCCTGTGTATGTGTCTCCTAGTAATTGTTTCTCCTGTTAGTCTCATTGTCAGCTCACAGTTCTTGTCTGTGGGATTCTGGATGATAGTTGGGTTTATGGTCTGCCTTATCATTGGATGCCTACTTTAGTCATGACGTTTTGGGTGATAATTACATGTTTTAAAGCATGCTTTTAATTTTTACAGATATGTTCATGCTCTTGAACATAGGTCAAATAACTCTATTAGTTAATAGTTTAGTAAGACCATAGTAAACTGGCATAGACAGATCTGCAGAAAGGTCCTGGTATTCATAGAAAAATTTGATTTTCTCAAGTATGTAAATTTATTTGTTTTGAAATATGTGGGTCGGTGAGCTTGTCTTTCTGTTAATATCTTCCCTTGTAGCTGACATAATATCTTACACTTTGTTTAGTTTGTAAACTCAGTGGAGAACAGCCATTAGTCTCAGACTGAGAGAGATACGTGTGTGTTGAAGCCTGTCCTGAGATGTGTGAGATCAGGATTAGTTTATTCTTGTGCCAGAGGGTTCTCTCTCAGCATTGGGTGTTTTGTATATTTGTAAAGCTTAGCATATACGTGCAGTAACTGTGTTTGGCTTAGTTCTCTATAACAGCTGTTCCTTTGGTTATTACAGCTTAGCTTACACACCAGATTAGATTTCATTTCTGTATACCTCCTCCTTCATAGTTTAAGTTAGGGGAAGAAGAGGAAAGCTGAGACTATAGGTGAGATTTTCACATAAAATCACAACAGAAGCGTGAGCATAGGAGTGATGCTGTCTTAAGTTAGGAGGTGACTCTGTGAATTAGAGTATTCTATTTGAATGAAAAGAAAAAGAATATTTGGTGGAAGTTTTTCATAAAATATATTATTTCATAATTAAAGTGTTTATTAATATATTATATGTACACGTTTGCATGTAAATGTGTGTATGTGGGAACTCATGCCACCGTAGGCACTGGGAGAGATCAAAGGACAACTGAGCAAGTGAGTTCTCATCTAAGATTGAACTCAGGTGGCTGTGCTTGGCAGCAAGAGCTTTTACCCACTTGCCAGATCTTATTTTCTAATCTTAAGGACATACAAAGTTTTGTAACACTTAACTATTCCCAAAGGATATTCTATGATATTTGTCACAAAATGAGATGTGTATTGTAGCACACATCCAGTAAATGGGTTAATCAAGTAGGTAATGTGATTAGTTAAGTCAAAGATGAGTGAGGCATGCAACTTGATGGATGTTTAGCCATGATTATTTTGGCAAAAGTAGATTTTCATATTCCTGAAGTATGTTATTCCCAACATTAGCAAGGGTGCCCTGCTCTTGCTCTCTTTTCAAAATGTGTCTGCTTTGAAAGATTCCCATGGCTATGCAGGTGCAGCCTTTTTTTTTTTTTTTTTTTTTTTTTTCTGACCAAGAAAAGAGCTTTCTTCTACGTTAGTGTCTCCCTGTTACTTCAGCTGCATCTAAAACCAGCTCACATCTTCCTTCTGTCAAAATTGAAGGAAGAAAACCTTCCTCATCTCATCCCTGTCTGTGTTCCCTGAGGATATTTTAGGCATGCCAGCTGTTAAGTCTCTGAACAAGGGCTTATCCAGTTGGCCCCCTTGCCTTTTAAAAAGCCTCAGTGGTAGTAGTAGCTTTCAGTTTTTTAGAGTTAGAACCATTATTTTGTGTCTTCCTTCTCTGTTGTTTTCAAAAGGATTTATGTAGGTGGGGATTGTCAGTCATCAAGTAGATTTTGCTGTCAGTGAAAATGCAGGATAAAACCTGAGAGAAAGAGAGAGGGAGAGGGAGAAGGAGGAAGGAAGGGAGGGAAAGGGAGGGAGGGAGTTTGTTTAAGTGTTGTTGCTTTGTGATGAGTGCTTGATATGCAAGCCCTATGTTTGCTTTTCTAGCACCTCTAACAGAAACAGAGAACTAAAAGAGGTTTGGGTAGGTGCCATTTCTCCTCTAGGTCCTTTCTTCTTTCAGCTAACAATATTTTCTCTTCCCTTACTATACTTAAGTCAAGATAAAATAATGATTTCCTAAAAACTATGTTTTTTTAAAAAGTTATTTTTTACACCCCAGCCATTGTCCCCTCCCACAGCTCCTCATCCAACTCCTCCTCCCCCTTACCTCCGAGAGGGTGCTCCCCTCCCACCAGGCCTCCCCCTTCCCTGGGGCCTCAAGTGTCTCCAGAGTTAGGTGCATCTTCTCCTACTCAAGTCAGACCAGACAGTCCTGTGATATCTGTGTGCTGGGGACCTTGGACCAGCCTGTGTATGCTGCCTGGTTGGTAGCCCAGTGTCTGGGAGCTCCCTGGGGTCCAGGTTAGTTGGGACTGCTGGTCTTCCTATGAGGTCACCCTCCCCTTCAGCTTCTTCAATCCTTCTACTAATTCAACTATAGGAGTCTCTGACTTTAGTCCAATGGTTGAGTGTAAGTATCTGTGTCAGTCTCAGTCAGCTGCTGGTAGAGCCTCTCAGAGGATAGCCATGCTAGGCTCTTGTCTTCAATCTCTTCTACATTTTTTGTCCCTGCAGTTCTTTTAGACAGGAACAGTTCTAGGTCAGAATTTTTGACTGTGGGTTAGTAACCCTGAGACAGAGTTTCTCTGTGTAAACTTGGCTGACCCAGAACTGACTATGTATGTTGATCAGTGTGACTTCAAGTTCACAAGAGATCTGCCAGCTTGTGCTGAGTAAAAGGTGTTTGCCACCACACTTGCCCCTTACCTCCCCGCAAAGGATTTTAAATGTTCTTCAGGAGAGTATAAATATTTTATGTAACACTTCTTTCAGAATCTAACAGACTTATTGAGCTAACTGTGTGTGTAGCAGTTAAATCCATGAGATGCAAATGGTTTTCGTGTTTTTCAGAGAAAATAAATGATAATGTTGCATCTTCAATTGAGTTATTTTAAGCAATTCTTTGGAAATGTGTTTTTTAAAACTGTCCATTTTATTAAAATCTGTAACACAAAGAAGTTTGTAAAGAAGTTTTTCAAGTGTGTGTGTGTGTATGTGTGTATGTGTATGTGTGTGCGCGCATGCATGTGAGTGAGAGACAGGCAGACAGAAATAGAGAGACAGAGAAAGACAAGGTCACTATGTAGTTGAACTCCCGCCCACCCTGCCTCCCCCTGGGGTTATAGGTGTGTGGTACCATGCTTGGTTTTATGTAATGCTTGAGATTGACCCAAGGGCATTGTGTACGCTAAGCTCCTCAGACCTTGGAGTGGTTTTTGTTCTGTTTTAATTTTAGACAAGGCTGTACCATGTATGGCCTATAATATGAACCTGGCTTGAACATGAGGTTGGCCTGCCTCAGCCTGCTCAGTGCTCCTTCATACCTGTCTTACTTCCTATATTATTTGTTTATTTGCTTGGGCTTTTGTTTTGTTTTGAGAAGGGTCTATTTGTGTAGCTCAGGCTGGCCTGCAAGTTGTGATCTTCCTGCCTTAGACTCCCCACTGCTGGGATTACGGGAACGTACCATCATATCTAGCTTTAATTTTTGTTACGTTGTGCAGTATGGCTTTGAATTTGCTACTTCTGCCATAGCTAGCCTCTTGACTACTTCAGCATGGGCCACTGGACCAGCTCTTAGTAGTCTCCTCCTAATGGAAGCAGGCAAAGAGCACAAAAGAAAACCCAGGTGAAAAAAAATAGGCAATTTATATGTCTCAGGAAGACATAAATTGTCAACAGATACATGAAAAAGTATTTAAAATCACAGATCATCTAATCTAAGAGGTTCAAATTAATATCACAATTAGATATACAAGAATGTGGCATAAATTGTTGTATCCACAGTGAAAAATGGCACTAAGTTTCCCAAAGAATCAAAGTAATAAAAGTTATCCAAAGAAAATGAGATCACCCAGCTGGGCGGTGGTGGCGCACACCTTTAATCCCAGCACTTGGAAGGCAGAGGCAGGTGGATTTCTGAGTTCGAGGCCAGCCTGGGCTACAGAGTGAGTTCCAGGACAGCCAGAGCTAGACAGAGAAACCCTGTCTTGAAAAACCAAAAAAAAAAAAAAAAAAAGAGATCACCCACTTTATCCATTGCTGTCCAGTGTTCATTGTATCGTTATTCACAAAAATGAAGATACAGAAATAACCACAGCATTCATCCATAGATGTAGGGTAAATATGGACTCTATACATATCAGAGGAATATTATTTAGCTTTCAAAGGGAGATTCTACCATTTGCAACCACTTAGATGAACTTAGATGACATTGTACTGAGTAAATATATCAAATACAGGAATATACTGCATAGTATCACTTGCAAGTGAGACTTAGGAAAAAGGTAAATTCATAGCTATGGAGAGTGTACTGGTTGTGGGCATGAGATACATAACTACAGTTCTCCAGGAGCCATTTGTCCAAGGCTTGTCAGTACAGTGCGAGCACAGGTAATCAATGATCTGGTGTATTAGAGAGGCAAAGGAGGGAGGGAGGGAGACTTAACTGCATGGCATGTTTAAGTTGCTTGGTCCCCAGTAGTCACCGTGTATATGCAATATCAATTCATCATGTTAAACACCGTAAATATATACAATAATATAAAGTCAGTTGCAAAAATTAAATGATAGTATAGAAAAATAGTAAAATAACTTCGTTAAACTTCAATGTTAATCAAGATACGATTTTCTTATTCTTTTATAGGGTGTTTGTGAACCGAAGTTTAGCCATGGAAAAAATAAAGTGTTTTGGTTTTGATATGGATTATACCCTTGCTGGTAAGTAATGACTTTTGAATTCTTAAGAGCTGCTGATCTTGATAGAACATAGTGGGTCCACAGGCAGTTCAATAGTCACCTGTCCATGTAATCATTTATTTGGCTGCAAGAAGCTTTTGTCAGATTGCTTTCCCATTGAGATATGTGACATTGAAGTTACCCAGGATTTTTGAGAGTTGGTTCCTGAGTTTGTACAGATAATTAGAAAAAGTCATAACTTACTTTAAAACTCTCGTAAAAACACCTTTTTACTAAAATTATAGATTAATGAATACATTAATGTGTGTATTTGGGCACTTTTGGCTCTAATTCTTTCAAGCTGTATTTCAAAAATAGAAATTTTTTTGAGCAGATGTCACACTGTGATTTAAGCTGGCCTGAAACTCATGCAGGCTGACCTGGAACTCACTCATGCGGGCTGACCCGGAACTCACTCTTGCAGGCTGGCATGGAACTCATACAGGCTGACCTGGAATTCACCCATGCAGGCTGGCCTGGAACTTGAATGGATCTTTTGCATCTGCTTCCCAGGTGCTAGGATTATAGGCATGTGTCACAGTACCCAGCTTAAAGATGAATTTTTGGATTTCTCACTCTACTATAATATTAATTATTAAAGCTGTAAATAGTTTATTATTATGAGATTGGGAGGGTATAAGTGCTTTGATTTCAGGCATGAGCTACCACACCCAGCAACATATTTTTTTTTGGTTTTTCGAGACAGGGTTTCTTTGTGTAGCTCTGGCTGTCCTGGAACTCACAATGTAGACCAGGCTGGCCTCGAACTCAGAAATCCACCTGCCTCTGCCTCCCAAGTGCTGGGATTAAAGGCGTGCGCCACCACTGCCTGGCAGCATTTTTTTTTTTTTTTTACCCCCAAACGTTTCCATGGTTGTTCGATTGTGGTGCTAGGAGTCAAGCCTTGAACCTTGGCCATGCTAAGCAAATGCTTTACTACTGAGCTATATCCCCAGTAATGTCTTACTCTTTTTTTAAAAGAAGATTGTTTTATTTTTAATTATGTATACATGTATGTGTGTGGGTGTTATCTATATGTGTGTATGGATGCAGGTGACCACCAGAGGAGGGCATCAGATCCCGCAGAACTGGAGTTAATGATGTTTGTAACCCTCCTACCTTGGGTGCTGGAACTGAAAGAGCAGTGCATGCTCTGTGACTGTTGAGTCATCTCTTTCACCCATTGATATTTTACTTGAGGACTGATAGGACGTGTTCATTTTCTGTACAAAAGGCTTTTTTTAGACTAGAGGTATTAGCTTTGCTCATTGTTACAGTCTCCTTAAAAGCCCAGCATTGTGCTCTTTCTTCCCTCCTGTCTCTGAGATAGAGTTGGAATAGCCAGTGTGTCAATCTGTAGTACATCTCTCCAGAACTAAAACATTGGCAACGTTGTCAGGATGTTATGTAACTTAAGAGTAGTAGGTTTGGGTGATCAGGGTGAGCACCTGCACATGTGTCTAACATATAGATGCAGTTACAGTACTCTGGAAAAAAATATTCCAGAAATTCTTTTAAAAAGTTGTTTTAGCTAGATGTGGCAGTGTGAACTTGTCCTCAGCACTTAGGGGCTAAGGCTGGAGGACTGTTTGTCCAGAAGCTTGATCATCCTGGGCAGGTGTAGCCAGGTCCCTCTTTAAAAACAAAGTTACATACACAAAACTTTAAAAATGTAAAAGCTACTTTTCTGAATGGTTGTCATGAAAAGTAACTGAGTAACTTTTGACATTGTAAAATACACAAAAGCAAGACAAAAGAAAAACTCACATCTTTGAAGTTAGGCTTTTCATTAGAAGATGCACTTTGCAGTACAGTGATAAAATAAAGAGGAGTGTGTTCATGTTTCTTTAAGATTTGAGAGTGTGGGAGAAACAGTCTTTGGTATGTATGTATGTATGTATGTATGTCCATATTTATTACTTACTTACTTGCTTTTGAGACAGGGTGAGTCTTGCTATCTGGCTTGGCTGGTCTTGAGTTTATTACCTTCCCTCAGCCTTCTCAGTGCTGGGATTGCAGGTATGTGCTGGGATACTTGGTGTGAGTCTATATTCTTTATAAGCCATTCCCTGTACAATTCTGGCACTGGCAAATCCCCTCAGAGCATTAAAATTTTTGTTTACATGTATAGGTATTTTGCCTACATGTATGTCTCTATACTACATGGGTGCCTGGTGTCTAGGGAAGCTAGAAGGTGTCGGATACCCTGGAACTAGAGTTAACTCACTGTCAAATTGAGCTGCCATGTGGCCCCTAGAAATCTAACTGGTGCCTCTGGAAGAGCAGCCTCTTAACCTGTCTAGGCCCTGAGACATTTGTTTGCTTTAAGGCAGGGTCTTATGTATATCCTACAGCTTAGTACACTGAGAAGACATTAGCTTGTAGCTTTGGGTGCAGTTCAAGCTGGACTTGGACATGCAGTGCCCCTGCCTCTGCTTCTCAAGTACTGGGATTACAGGTGTGCCACCAAACCCATCTAGTTGTAGCTTTGGGTAATCTGTTTACTTTGGCCTGTCAGTATTTCAAGAACAAGAGTTTTCCTTTTCTCATCTATATTCTATGTTTAGTAAAAAATGTATTATCTAGTAGCTGCTAAATAAATACTAACTTTGGATGCATGTGTTGTAGTTTGTTAGAGTCCTCTAGTTCAACAGTTCTCAACCCGGAGGTCACAGCCCCTTTGGAGGTTGCATGTCAGATATCCTGCATATCAGATTTACATCTTGATTCATAACAGCAGTTATAGTTATGAAATAACAAAATAATTCTGTGGTCGGGGTCACTACAACATAAAGAGCTATATTAAACTGCATTGGGAAGGTTTAGAACTGCTATTCTTTGTGGTCTATTTGAATCCTTTACTTTTGTTCTTTTTTACAACTTTTCTAATTAGACGGCTCCTGTATATTACTGTAGGAATTAGTGAAAATCAAACAACAAACAACATGAAAGCCCCACAAGTACGGACAGTGCTGTGGAGATGGCTTAAGTCAGTACAGTGCTTCCAGTGCAAGCCTGAGGACCTGCAGTTACATCTCACAACCCGCATCAAAGTATTGGACACAGCTGTTGGGTCCATGGGGCTCACTGGTCAGCCAGCCAGGCCAATTTAGGCCTTGTCATATAAAGCAAGGTAGATTATTCTTCTGCACCATACTGCTCTTGTCAGAGGCAGCCTGCAGACACCGCCCTCCAAGCTCCAGCTTGCTGGCAGGTAGACTTGGGAGCCTTGTTTTCATGGCCAGTAAGGAGGATCCCAGTGTAGACCCCGCATGTAGGTGTCTAACATCTTTGATGAACCTCAAGGCTGTGGTTCACAACAAAACACTTCTTCCAGGTAGGATCCAGGATAAAAGTGAAAAGAATAGACCATCTTTGAAATCTCTGAAAACCAGTAACAGGCCAGAAGCATCCAAATAAGTCAGTTTGAAGAAAAAGAATTTCCCTTGACTTGCCTTTGTCACCATATCTGAAAACTGAAAAGACTAAAGGATCTTGGCAGGTGAATCTCTCAGCAAAGACACCAGTTTTCTTATTTCAAATTAAAGAGAAGCAAAGAGTGCATAAACATTGGGTCAGTTTTCTCCCGTACCAAGTGTAGACTCTGCATAGACTGTAGGAGCCTTACCCTTGCTGATCTTAAAAGTCTTCAGGGTTACCAGATGCCTTATCATAGGGAGACTCTTCACATTGATGACACTAGATGCCACACTGAATAAGTAAGAGTTCCACATGCTCAGGTACTTCTGACAGATGGGGCAGGAGGAACTGATATTAGAATACAGAAGGCAAGAACAGGATGACCCAAATCCTTTTTAAAAGTTGAAGATGTGAGCCAGTCTTATAGACTATTTTACCTTCAGCTGACCAGTATGCCTTTTATATATTGTCTGCCTAGAGACTAGTCTATTTGATGAGATAAACCATCGAGCATCCAAAAGCAAGCAGGCTAAACTCAGAATTAATATGAATGACACTAAATACGGCAGAGCCTAGTTCAACTCCAGTTGAGGGAAAAGAGATGTTATAAGTGTTGCATACAGAAATAGGAAGATCTTGAAACTAGGAAATGAAAATCTGTACTCGGGATTGATATGTTTTAAAAATCTAAATGCTTTTATTCTTACATCTTACCTTACTATTCTAATTGTAGTTTACAACATAATTTTTTTTTTAGATTTTATTTATCTTTTTAATGCATATGAGAATACCACCATTGCTGTCTTCAGACACACCAGAAGAGGGCACCAGACCCCATTACAGATGGTTGTGAGCCACCACCATGTGGTTGCTGGGAATTGAACTCAGGACCTCTGGAAGAGCAGTCAGTGCTCTTAACCACTGAGCTATCTCTCCAGCCCCTACAACATAATTATAAATACTATATTCATTGATAGTGCCTCTCACCCCCAAGCTAGAACCTCCAGGAACCTCCTAAGAAGCCAGGTGTGGGTTCAGTAGCTCCTGCTCGTAACTCCAGCTCTCTGGGGGCTGGGATGGCGGTAGAGGAACAGGTCTTCTCTGTTATATGTGTGTGTGGTGATAAGTGCTCCCAATAATGACAATTTAACAAGAAATAAAGTGGAGACCAAGACATGTAATATCATTCCTCCAACCTCCACTTATGTATCATTTGCACACATGCACACAAGCACATATCACAGACTCATACACACACACACACACACACACACACACACATATACACACATACCCCACATAGAAATAAAATTTAAAATAAATAAAAACTAAGAAAGCAGATGGTTCTTGAGGCACACTACCCAAGCCTGATTCTTGAGCTCCACGCATGTGCACACATGGCACACACCTGTTCTTCCACATACACATGAACACACACACACACAGGTGGACTGACTGACTGACTGACTACCGGGGTTTTTATTGGGATTACCTTATCGTATGTATTATGTCTGTTTAATTCATGTATATACTATATCTTTCTATTTGTCTAATCTTTATAGTATTTCTAAATGGTTTATGACTTTTAAAACTTTTATATCTCATTGTATGTGTGCCTGGTATCGGGGAAGCTTATAAAAGGATGTCAGATCCCCTAGGGCTGTAGTTACAGGTAGTTGTGAGCTCTGATGTAGTGCAGGGAACTCTGCAGGAGTGGCCAGAGCTCTTAACCTCTAAGTCATTTCTCCAGCCTGTGGTTTGTGACTTTTGATAAAATGATATTTCTAATTTGTGAAATTTCCTAAGTATTGTAGATTATTTGTATATTTTGTTCTTGATTTGTTTTGTTTTGAGACAGGGTCTACTGTATCAGCCCTTGCTGATAGTCTAGAACTCAGAGAAATCTTCTAAGTGCTGGGAATAGGGCATGTTCTCCCACACCAGCACAGATATTATTTTAAAATTTCATCTTCTGGATTCTGTTTGCATTTAGAATATACTTTTCTGTATAACCTTACCCAATCAATAAACATTTGATTTTCTATTAGGAAGTAAATAAAAAAACAAAGTTATTATTATTATTTTTTTTTTGAATTTTTGAGACAGGGTTTCTCTGTATAGCCCTGGCTGTCCTGGAACTCACTCTGTAGACCAGGCTGGCCTTGAACTCAGAAATCTGCCTGCCTTTGCCACATAAGTGCTGGGATTAAAGGTGTGCACCATCAACGCCCGGCCCAAAGTTATTAATTTTATCTAAAAGATTAATTATACATAATGAGTTCCAGGACAGCCAGAGCCTACATAGTAAGACCCTGTCTCCAAAAGAAAAAAGCAACAACAAAACCTATGAAAATTGTTATTTCTAATTTGATTTTGGAAGCCATCTTGATTTTTTTAAATTTTCTTTTCTTTTTTCCCCAATGTGGAAGTCTGAAGGTTTTCTTAGTTTTGTTTTGGTTTCACCTTCTAATTCTTAGGCTGTGATTGACAGGAAGTTCCATTCTTTGCAGACCTTCATCCCCACCTTTATTATTTTTAGGTTCTGAGCCATATGTGTACATATGTGAATACATATGTGATAGTTTATCTGCACCATTAAACCAGTTGCACACTGTGGCTGGTGTCCAGTCCCCACCAGCCACAGTGAGAGTTGAGAAATCTTCAGGCAGACAAGAGTTAACCCTTGTAAACTATGTACCTGACTAGGAAATCCTTTTATGAGCAGTACACCTTTTAACCATAATAACTCACTGGACTAGGACTCACTACTAACATTTACAAAGCAAGCCAAGTCAAAAAGATAAGATGACTTTCACATAGAATAAAGGAAGAGGAAGTATCTTTACTTCCCATTTAAGTTCACGGTCAAGGCCTCATCTAAGAAAAGACAGGTTAGCAAGGAAAAACATATTTTGTTTTATATGACATGGGATCTTCTAAGGAAATGAAGATCCAGAGAAATTAGAGAATTTGTTTTTATGCTCGGATTTGTGACAGTCATGGGGAAGTATGATGGGCAAGGTTATGTTTAGGTCCCTCCCATTCCTTCAAAGAGAAGGGTGTTCCTTCCTTCTCACCAGGGAGCTCACCTCTAACATCCGGTCCTTAGGAAACTTTTTATACAGACTTGCTACATAGCCTTTACTGGCCTGCTACTTACTGTAGTGCCCAGACTAACCTTGAATTCATGGGTGTCCTCCTGCTTCAGCCTCCTGATTGTACCACCACACCTGGCTGGCAACTGAGTTTTTTTTTTTTTTTTTTGGTTTTTTCGAGACAGGGTTTCTCTGTGTAGCCTTGGCTGTCCTGGAACTCACTCTGTAGCCCAGGCTGGCCTCGAACTCAGAAATCCACCTCCCTCTGCCACCCAAGTGCTGGGATTAAAGGCGTGCGCCACCACCGCCCGGTGGCAACTGAGTTTTAAAATTCACAGGTGGAACTTAAGCCTAGATCAGTTTCAGTTTTTTAAAAAATATTGATCTGAGTTTTCAAGACAACAAAATGTGTCCAGTAATTTCTACATATCAGTTTATCTGGCATCAATGGGAAGGGAGACCCTTGGTCTTCGATGCCCCGGTATAGGGAAAAGCTAGGGCGGTGAGGTGGGAGTGGGGGAGTAGGGAGGGAGTAGGGAGGGGAGCACCCTCATAGAAGCAGGGGGAGGAAGGATGGGTTAGGAGGGGTTTGCATAGGGGGAACTGGGAAGAGGGATAACATTTGAAATGTAAATAAGTAAAATAGCCAATTAAAAATTAAAAAAAAAAAAATAGACCCAATACAAAACAAAACCCAACAACAACCAAACCTTGTTTTCTGGATTTTGATTTTGGGGCCCCCAAATGAAAATCTTGCTTAAAACAAACATATCTTTTCTTCACCATTTGAAGTGTAGCCCTTTGTTTAGCATGTTGATAGTGTTATAGTTTATCTCTTTCCTTTCACTTAAGGGTGTATGTATATATTTGTAGGACTGCAGAGTGAAACTAGGGATTTGTGCTTGTTTCATAAACATTCTATCCCTTAGCTATGGCCCTAGCTCATCTTGTTTTGTTTTTAATGATTTTAATTGAGATAGAATTACATAACTTTCCCCCTCAGCTCCTCCTAGGCACCTCCCCTTAAGCCCCTCCCGTGTGTCACCTTCATTTTCAAGTAGATTATTGCCTCTTTTTTCTGTATTACTGTAATAGGAAGTATGCACTTATGTATGCACATGTGCGCACAAATACCCGTAAATGCAACCTGCTCAGTCTGTTTGTGTTGCTCAGTCTGTGGTTCAGGACTCACTGCTCTGCACTGGACAACTAAGGCTATTCTCGTCAGCACTCACTAGTTGCCTGTGGCTCTTTGTGTAGGATGGCACCCCACAACTTCTTGCAAATCAAGATCCCATTAATAGTGCCACTGTTTAGGCTTGTTTATGCTACCGTTCTAGAAAAAACTGACTGTAGACTTTTCTGGTATTCTAGCACTTAAGAGTTTTTCTGCCGTCTTGTTTTTAATGTTCTCTGAGCTATAGATGCAGCAGCTGTGATTTATTCATGCCATAGGCTCCCTGAGATCCATTGATATCTACATTTTATCTGGTTGTAGTTTTGACGACCTTCATTTGTTATAAAGAAAGCCTTCTTTGAGCATGGGTAGTAGGTACACTTATCTCTAGGTATAAGGGTAACATTTAGAATGTAATAAGGAATTATGCTAGTCTATCAAAGTGGTGGTATTAGATTCTTTTCTAATGTCCATGAAGTCACTAGCCCTGGGAAGCTGGCTAGGTTTTCCATACCAGGTATGATTTTCTTCCTGTTGAATGGGCTTTAAGCTCAGTTAGACAGCAGTTGGTGACCACTGATAGTGAATGACCCTTACTGACATTACAGATACCTAGACATGCTGGTGTTGTTTTTCTGTACCAGTGGGAAAAGGTTTTCAGATCAGATTCAGCTTGAGTCGTGAGTCTCGTGCCCTAGGTGTTCAGTGTCTTCAGCAGTAGAGGCCGCCACGGCATCAGCAGCCTCTGTTGCTTTGAGAAGCACTTGGGACTACCCAGACAAACCATTCAAAAGGATGGTTTTTCCTACCTGGTATTGAGGAGTTTGTTAGTCTATGGTTCTTGCGGGGAACATCAGCCCAAATAGTTTAACTTTAACACACACACACACACACACACAAATTCTTTGAGAATTTGAAATACTGAATTTTGATCATACCCACCCTGTCACCCTATAACTTTTTTTTTGTTTTTTTTTTTTTGTTTTTTCGAGACAGGGTTTCTCTGTGTAGCCTTGGCTGTCCTGGAACTCACTCTGTAGACCAGGCTGGCCTCGAACTCAGAAATCTGCCTGCCTCTGCCTCCCAAGTGCTGGGATTAAAGGCGTGCACCACCCCCACCCCCCCCCACCCCCCCCCCCCCCCCCCCCCAGCCTGCCCTAACTCTTCTAGGTTTATTTCCAACATTCACCTCCCCACTTTTTTTTTTTTTTTTTTTTTTTAAGCTCAGTGAGTTTAATTTGTGCTGCCCAATTATTCACGAGTATGAAGCCATCTATGGTACTGTGGTTGACCTATTGAGGGCCACACTGTTAAAAAAAAAATGACTGTCTCTATCCTAGAGGCCATTAAAAGTCAATAGCTTCTCAGGTTGGGGGCTAGTGAGCCCGACCCCTGTGTGCTAGAATGTTGGCTACTTAGTCTAACTTAATTTTTAGAAATAATGTTAAAGGAATAAAGTCTTATTATATAGCTTATTTCAAGTATTTTTAAATACTAAGATTAATTATATTTTCTCAATTAGAAAAATCTTAAGGAGGAGCTGGAGAGATGGCTGGGTGGTTAAGAGCACTAGCTGGCTCTTCCAGAGATCCCAGGTTCAATTCCCAGCACCCACATGGCAGCTCAAAACTGTCTAATACTCCAGTTCCAAATGATTCAACACCCTTACGGAGACATACATTCAGGCAAAACATTAATGCACATGAAATAAAAATAAATAAAGTTATTAAAAAAATCTTAAGGATTGGCTAGTGTGTTACTGGGAAGAGACACCATGACCTAGGCAAGTCTTATGAAAGCAAGTATTTTATTGAGTGCTGGCTTATAGTTTCAGTCCATTATCATCATGACAGGGAGCATGGCAACCTGCAGGCAGGCACTGGAACAGTAGCTCAGAGCTACATCCTGATCCACATGCAGAGAGAGTGAGCCTGGGCCTGACAAGGGCTTTTGAAACTTAAGAGCCCAACCGCCAGTGACACACCTCCTCCATCAAGGCCACACCCCCTAGTCTAATAGTGCTCCTCTCTGGTGACCAAGCATTCACATATAAGCCTATGGGGCTGCTCTCATTCAACTATAGCTAGAAACTACATTTGAGCTCCTTAATTGCTCTTGTCTGTTTCTGTGCTGTGTCATTAAGCTGCTATAGGTGAAATCCAGTGATCTCAAACCTAAGTACTTTAAAGTATCCTTAAGCATGAGGAGAAGCATCAGCATAAAGCTATTAAAGAGGACTAGAGCAGAAATTAAGAAAAACTATCCCGCTGCTAGCCGAGTGTCTGGTCATTGGCTTCAGATAAATACTCAGTAGATGCACTCTGGTATCATTTTATTGTTACTGGAGTGGACTCAACTTTCTTGCTATTTAAATGAACATTTTTTGTGTGGCTTGTTTACTTGGACTAAAGTTTCTGTCAGCAATTGTATATCCTCACCACACTCGCTGCAGTAGAGGCATTTCAAGCAAGGAGAAAAACAATCTGAAGGAGATTTATACAGTATCACCACGCTGCCCATGCTGCCCAGCAAGGTATCTCCACTCACAGTACTTGTCTCCCCTTTCTGGTGCTAATACATAAAACTTGGTACTTCTAACTTTTGTTGTGGGGAGACAGCAACAGGGTCTGTACCACAGGCTAGACTCACATTTCTTATATGGTCAAGGACAGATGACCTTGAACTTTTTTCTTTTTGGTTTTTCGAGACAGGGTTTCTCTGTGTAGTCCTGGCTGTCCTGGAACTCACTCTGTAGACCAGGCTGGCCTCGAACTCAGAAATCCTCCTGCCTCTGCCTCCCAAGTGCTGGGATTAAAGGCGTGCACCACCACCGCCCGGCGACCTTGAACTTGTTATTCTTCTACCTCTAGCTAGTGTTGAGACTGCAGGTTCTTTTCTGTCACTGGAGTGTTTCGTGTTGGCAGTCTTAGAAAGGAATCAGATTCAGGGGAAGTGATTGTCCTGCCATTGCAGGGACTACACCCTGGCTCTTTAGTTCTTAAAGCTTCTGGGATGTTTTGTGGTTTCTAAACTTAGTTCCATCTTTATTTTCAACTTTTTATGTGCCTGAGTTTTAGTTATTAAGACTCTTGGAAGGAGATAATAAGAATATTAAAAAAAAAATAGGACGATGTTACAAAGGCCGAGCTGCTTAGGTTTCTTCTTTTTACTTCCCCTTTTATACCTGAAAATTTTCACATGCCTTGGGTACACAGGTCTATAAAATAGGGATACAAATAAGTTACTGATAATAAATAATTAAAATTAGTTTGAAATACTTCTTTGGTATACACTTATTAAAGACAAAGGCAAATTTGTTTAGCTAGTGAGATACATATTTGTTTGTAACTTTTACACAAAAGAACTAAGTCTTGGCAGAATGTCTATGTGGTCCCACACTGTTGTCTTTGCTGGCTTGAAACTTGTTAGATAGACCAGGCTAGCTAGCTTTAAAACTCATAGAGATCTGCCTGATTCTCCATTCCAGGTGCTGGGGTTAAAGGCAAATATCATGTCTGGCCTTAGCCAAATACTGAGTGCAGTACTATACAGTAACATTGGACAGTTGATTGTATAGTCACCATGTTGAGAACACCGACTCATGTACATATATAGTATATATCATGTAGATATATAATATAAAGTATTTGTATATGTATATAGTATAAAATCACAGAAGTATATTTAGGATAGTTTCAGAAATTCTGCCCTAATCTCAAGTCAAAATCCACTTAACATTTTATCTATCTATGTAGATATCTATTTTTAAGATTTATTTGCTTTTATGTGCATTGATGATTTTGCCTACAAATATGTTTTTCTGTCTGCGTGAGGGTGCCAGATCACTGGAACTGGAGTTAAAGACAGTTGTGAGCTGCCATGTGGGTGCTGGGAATCAAATTCCAGTCTTCTGGAAGAGAAGCCAGTGCTCTTAACTGCTGAACCTTCTCTCTCCAGCCCTGCATTTAATATTTTAAAGGTGAAAACCAAGTCAGCAATAACAGTTTTTAAAAGAAAAATTCTAACTGTATCCATCTAGCATTTCATATGTACATACTGAGAAATTATGGTGTGAATATATTTTAAGTATTTGTGTAATCAAACCATTATATTTTTAAAAGAGCAGAAAACTCTATACTGTAAAAACACTAACTCATAGATAGTATATAGTAGTCTCATGTTGAGCCTGTCGTGTGATGTGACACGCATGTGGAAAGTGCCATGTGTTTAGATCAAGTTTGCAGTGTAGTCCTGTCATGCAGCATCAATAGCCACGGCCTAAAATACTTGAGCTGATTCTCAATTGACTTTGGCATTGTGCATTCAGAACAGCAAGTATTGCCAAAATGTTCTAGTCCATATCTGATTCAATCACAGATGAGTCAAAACCCATGCTTACAAACTGTGGCTTAAAGTACAGGTATACTGCGTGGACCTCCTTCAGCTGGCCGACTACAGCTGGCTCAAAGAATGTGAGGTTAATGCTTGATAAACTAGGTTACATTTTAAAACTGAAAGATCAGAGTTAAACATCTAGGTTGGCAATAGTTGATCTTTATTCTGTCAAGCAAGTCAGCTGTAGTTGAATAGTGACGTTTTCATTCAGGCAAGACTTCACATGCTTGAGTTCATGCTTCCTGACCGTGACAGTAGGTGTGTAGAGATGTTACAGAGTTAGAATCTCAGGGCTGTTGCCTGGGAAGCATTAGCAAAAGCAGTTACCTGCATCAGGCTGGCTGGAGCCTGCATAGATTTAGACAGACAGTTCCTAGACCGAGGTCACTGGCACCTTTTCTGCCCAGACTATAACTTTTAAAGTTATGTCATCTTCTGAAACTTAAAAATAACCAAATTTTGTGTCCTCGTAGTACAGCATGAGCTGTGAGTGCCTTCAGGATAAAGGCTATTAGTTTTTTTGGGGAGGGAAATGCATTGGTTTTTAAATATCTCAGAAATGTTTCAGTTTTGATGTTGCTCGGTTGGGCTTTTTTTTTTTTTTTGCTTTTTGTCTTATATAGTACTGAAGATACAAAGTCCTGATAAGTATGTAGATTTCTCAGACGAAGTTTTTCAATTAAGTCATTATTTTCCCCTTTATTTTACAATAAGCCTTCTTTTATTTTATTTATTCATTCATTTTATATCTTGATCGAAGCCCTCTTCTTCCCTCTCTTCTCAGCCCTGTCCTCTCCCTCCTTCCCCCTCCCCTTCTTAGAGAAGACCCCCCATTCCAGGTACCAACCTGCCCCAGCACATTAAGTCTTATCAGGAATAACAGTATCTTACTTCCACTGAGGCCAGACAAGGCAGCCCAGCTAGGCAAAGACAGGCAACAAAATTGAGTCACAGATAGTCGCTGCTCCGATTATTAGGGAACTTACATGGAGACCAAGTTTGCACATCTGCTACGTTTGTGTAGGTCCAGTCCATGCATGCTCTTGATTGGTGTTTCAGCTTATGTGAACCCCCATGGGCCCAGGTTTCTTGGCTCTTTAGATCTTGTGGTATCCTTGACCCCTCTGATTTCCTCCCCCAGCAACTCTTCCTTAAGATCCCCTAAGCTCTACCTAATGTTTGGCTGTAAGTCTCTGCATCTGTTTCCAGAGCTGCGGGTGAAGCCTCTCAGATGGTGGTTGTGCTAGGCTCCTGTCTGCAAGCATAGCACAGTAGCATTAATAAATAGTGTCTGGTTAGCTCTCTCCCATGGGGTGGGTCTCAAGTTGGGCTAGTCATCGGTCGGCCATTCCCTCAATCTCCACTCCATCTTTATCCCTGAACATCTTGTAGGCAGGGCAAATTTTGAATCAAAGGTTTTATGGGTAGGTTGGTGCCCCCTCCCTCCACTGGAAGCTGTAGGAGTTAGTCACTTCAGCCTTCATGTCCCCTGCTGCTAGGAGTTTCAGCTAGGGTTACCTCCATATCCTCCCAGGAGCTTCCCCTTCCCAGGTTTCTTGTTTGTCCCTACCAATTTCCCTTCTCTTTCTCAGGCTCTCCCCAGCCCCTGCTCTCCCCACACCTGATCCCTGCCTTAATTCCCTTCCCCACTCCTCCTCCCACCCAGTTCCCTGTCTCCATTCACCTCTGATGTCTATTTTATTTGCCCTTCTGAGTGGGATTCAAACATCCTCCCTTGGGACCTCCGTATTACCCAGGTTTTTTGGGATTGTAGCATGGTTATCCTGTACTTTATGGATAATACCACTTATAAGTAAATGCATACCATGTCTTTCTGTGTCTGGGTTACCTCACTCAGCGTATTTTCTAGTTTCATCCATTTGCCTGCAAATTTCATGGTGTCCTTGTTTTTAATAGCTGACTGGCATTCCTTTGTGTAAATGTAACACTTTTTTTAAAAAAATCCATTCTTTGGTTGAGAGACATGTGGGTTGTTTCCGTTTTGGCTATTAGGAATGAAGCTGCTGTATAGACAGCACTGAGCAAGCATCCTTGTGCTGTGGTTTCATAGCTGGGTCTTGAGGGAGAACTAGTTTCTGAGAAACTGCCAAATTGATTTCCAGAGTGGTTGGACAAGTTTACACTCCCACCAACAATGGAGGAACGCTTCTCTTGTTCCACATCCTCGCCAGCCTGAGCTGTCATTTGAGTTTTTTATTTTGGCCATTCTGACAGGTAGGTAAAGATGGAATCTCAGAGTTGTTTTGATTTGCATTTCCCTGATGACGTTTGATGCTGAACATTTCTTTAAGTGCTTCTCAGCCATTGAGATTCCTTTGTTGAGATTTCAGTTTAGCTCTGTACACTGCCCCCTTTTAAATTGGATTATTTGGGTTGTTGGTATTTAATTTCTTGAGTTCTTTATATATTAAACAGTCTTTTAAAATCCCATTTATATTTGTTTGCTTGCCTGTGTGTTTATTAGAGTTTTACTATATATCCCTACCTGTACTAGACTTGGCTGTGTAGACTTGGCTGGCTTTGAACTCAAGACAATTGTGCTTCATCTTCTTAAGTACTTGAAGACATCCCCATGGCATCATATCTGGCTTAATACTTTTTTAAATAACCATGTACACATGTACCTGAGTGAATGGAAGCTTCTCGTGTGTGAGTTACAGAGGAGAACGGTAAGAGGTGCTGGAGGCCCTGGAGCTAGAGGGTCAGATAATAGAGGTGCTGGGGCCTCAGCTTAGGGCCTGAATGAGCAGGAGGCACCCTTAACTACTGGGCCACTTTTCCTGCTCTCTGGCTTGGTACTTTTAAACAAATAATAAATAAAAAATTAACCATTTAATTTTGTTTTTCAAGAATGGAAATATTGGCAGTATTTTAAGGCTCACTTATTTACTTTACTTACATATTTAGTAACTTGGAGGGTTTAAAAAATATTACTAAATGTGCCCCATAGTCTCCAAACTTTTAGATCATTTGTAATCCCTTGGATGAAAGAGAAGCTGTTACCTGTGCCTGTTGATGGGCTACAGTTTTGGGGCTCTTCTATGTAGTAGAAAAAGTCCTGGTAACAGTTGATGTGGAACTAAGACGATCTTATTAGTATTTTCTCTTTCAAAAAACGCTCATCAATGTGTTTCTAGTTATAATTACAGAGGACTAATGCTACATAGCCTAGTAATTAAATATAAAGAACATTGGTATTGATTTTGTATACAGCCTAAAGGCTAATGACCTCTTGGTGGGTGGATTGCTGTTCATATTGTCTAGTAGTGATGGTCTCTCCTAGTTGCAATGTCTTTAGTATTTTTAGGTACTTACCGTCAATCATTTCTGCTATTCCTATGATTACCATTCCTTTTACTTAAAAAACAGAGAGCCACAACCCAGGACTTAGAGGAGTCTCTGCTATAATGTGAGACATAATGCACATCTTAAAAGTATCTGTATGTTTAAAGAATATACATGTATAGTCAACTCACTTATTTTGGGATATTTGTTTTAACTGTGAAGTCTAGTATTATAATTCTACTTATTGAGAAAAAAATGTCCACTGACAAAATGAAAAGTTTTTCTGCCTCCCAAGTGCTGGGATTAAAGGCATACGCCACCACCGCCCGGCCAAAATGAAAAGTTTTAAACTTTCATTAGCGATGTAGACATTAATGAAATGTCTACCTGAAGATTTTTAGCAGTATAGGGTTGATATGGTGCATGTAAGGATGCCAGTTAGGTGTTGAGAGGTAGAAGATTGGTATAGGGAGAGTCAGCATAAGTAGATACTTGAGAGCAAGATGGGGCCGCTTTGTTTTTGTTTTCTTCTTAAATCAGTCTTCCGAGCTGTAGTCCAGTTTAAGCAGCATTTACCAAGTCAGTTTCTGTCATAGGGCCCTGAAAGCTGCTGAAGCAAACAAGCTAAGGCTGACTGACTAGTTCCCTCTTACTCTTTTGGCCTACAATTTTATTGTCAGACTTGGCTTGTATTCCTAACCCAGGTTGCCAGAGAAAGAAATAATACACAATACTTATGCTTATGTTCAGGGTCATATTTTGTTATAGCCAGTTAGAGCTAACGTCAGTGATGGTTGGAGGCTCCTAAACTGGAGGGCAGTCGTCAGTCCTGTAAACCTATCTCCAAATATTGTCTCTCCCTTCCAGCTCATCACAACAGTTTAAAACCAGCTTTTGTTTTTGTTTTGTTTTGTTTTGTTGCTTTGTTTTGTTTTTAACAGGAAAACCAGTGTAACTCCTTCAAGACTGGAGTGGCACACACTACCTGCATCTGCCTCATGTGAGTTCTCGTTTTGGGGCAGCAGTACTCTGCTGGGCTGCAGCCTCTGTAGAGGTTTGCCCTTTAGTTTTCTAAAGTTTCTAAGCTCCTCACACAGTGTGTCTTGTGACAATGGTAAAAGATGCATAAGCATTCCTAGCTTCTGGCAGAAACTTTCCTTAGTCCAGAGAGCATTCTCTGCTAATGTCAGCTCTGTTTTGGTTGGGTGGACAGCTTCCACACAAAGCAGAGCCCACAGCTCCATCCCCACAGCATGCAGTTACTTTTGAAGAGCTGGTTTTCCTTGCAGATTACTGAGTAAAGAATATCTTTAAATGTGCTCTGTAGCTTCAGCTTTCAAAGCTTTGGCTGTTCTCTTTATAGTCTTGTTACGTAACCTAAGAACACTGTGTGCTGTCCTAGTGGCTAAAGCAGGGTGGTGGTTTTGTTTTGTTTTGTTTTGTTTTTCCTATTTCTTTTGGACTTTGGCCCTTAAAACAATTTCTCTCTTTGTCTTTGGATTTTGGGTAAATTGGGCTAGGCACAGAATCTCCTCCAAGAATAAGTCAGCAGTTCATCAGAGACTGTTGTCCAGTGCTGGAACCCTGGGAAGTTGGTTGTGAGAGCGGTGCTCGAAACTTTGGATTATTCGCTTTCCAGTTTTGTTAGAGCTTTTGCATCTGTGGGAAGGCATAGAGCTGTGCAGCCTGAGGGGATCCAGGCTGGTCCCTTCAGGGGTCTGTGGCCGGTGTAAAGGGCCTGATTGATGGGGAAAAAAGATGAAGTTTACTTGTTTATTTCTTTTTTTTTTCTTTCTTTCTTTTTTTTTTTT
>JADRCD010214246.1:0-62182 GCA_019843815.1 Montemys delectorum | reverse complement strand
CTTTTAGAACCAAGATAAGCGCTTGATTGGTTGAATTGACACAGCCTGTGTTGTTAAGCCTCCACCTAACATTGTTGAAGGCTAGACAACAGATGAATTTGAATAGCTCCTCTTTTCTTGGCACTAAGTATACAGAGATAAGCAAGCTTGTCTCTACCTTGAGGAAGCCCACTGTTTATTTCTATCTCTCATTAAGTCTGTTATTTTAGGTTTGACTTTGTTGTAAGGAACAGATACCAGCTAAAGTAAAGGTTTTGTTATATAGGGAGCTTTTTTTTTTTTTTTTTTTTTTTTTTGTTTGGTTTTTCGAGACAGGGTTTCTCTTCTGTGTAGCCTTGTCTGTCCTGGAACTCACTCTGTAGACCAGGCTGGCTTCGAACTCAGAACTCAGAAATCTGCCTGCCTCTGCCTCCCAAGTGCTGGGATTAAAGGCGTGTGCCACCACCGCCCGGCTTTATAGGGAACTCTTAAGATTTATTGATTTATTTGAAATCTAGTTGGTCTGACAGAGTAGCAGTGTGTCTCCAGTCTTCATCTTGCTTCTTGTTACTAGCTGTGCTTGGTTAAGGGGGTAGTGGCAGGGAAGGTATTTGTGATGTGGTGGGAGGAGGGTTGTTGGATGGAGAACAACTGGAAGGTACCTATAATATAACCTCAAATACTTGCTTTTTTCTTACTATATTTTTTAGTTAGAAAACAAAATAATGGGTTCATGCATATTTGTCATTGTACTTGGCACATTTGCTGCTCTCTGTCCCCCATCTCAAAGGTGCTTTTGTTTCTTTTGGTGGGGGAGGGGGCCAAAGTTCAGAGTTGTACTCCAGAATTTGGCCGTACTCCAGAACTAAATGATTGATATTTCAAACTGGTGGTTCCTCTTTTTACTTAGAAAATACAGATTGCTCTGGTAGACACATGTGTTAGTGCACTCGAGCGCAAGCACATACAAACTAAATAAATATGCAAATAAATACTTGTACTGCATGTACACATGGTGAGGAATGCTTTCAAAGGCAAGATTTTTTTTTCTGAAGATGTAGATTATTTGTCTATTATTCTAAAAATGTGGAGTACTGGTATGCATAGGGCTCTAAATTCAATCCCAGCATTACATAAACTGGCTGTGGTTAAAAAAAAAAAAACCAAACAACAAAACTTTTGTTGTTGTTTATTATTACACACTGCATTGCTATAAAGACCAGGTTGGCCTTCAACTTGGAGCAGCTTGGTCTTGCTTCTGCGTGGATACTAGGAGTATGTCACTATGCATAGCTAATAGCATTGCTTGCTTGCCTCCTCCCTCCTCCCCTCCTCCCCTCCTTCTCTCCCTCCCTCCTTCCTTCCTTCCCTTTATTTGAAACAGGGTTTTATGTAGCCTGGGGTGACTTTGAACTTGCTGTGTGGTGAACGATGATCTTGAACTTCTGATCTTCCTGCCTGTACCTCCCAGGTGCTGGGACTATTAGTATGTGGTATCACACACATGTGGTATTGGAGATCAAAACCCAGGACATTTTGTATGCTGGGTACTAACAACTGAGGTACATCCTCAGCTCTAATTTTAATTACATTTTGAAATACTAGTATAGTTGTTATAATCTGGGGAAGGACATGCTTAACACTAAGGATTTCTTCCATTATTTAGAACAAGGCTTGTTGATTGTTGGAAATTATTCAGGTGGTGATGATGGATAACTATGAAGACTAAGGAGGAATTTTATTTATTTTTTTCTTGGTATGGATTGAAGCCCAAGCCAAATCCACACATTGGAGACGCACAAAAGGCTAAGTTACTCATTGTAATAGAAGACTGAAGAAAGAAGGACTACGGAGAACTGAGAGCATGGAATCCTGATTTTAAAAAATGGAATGAGCCGGGCAGTGGTGGCGCATGCCTTTAATCCCAGCACTTGGGAGGCAGAGGCAGGCGGATTTCTGAGTTCGAGGCCAGCCTGGTCTACAGAGTGAGTTCCAGGACAGCCAGGGCTACACAGAGAAACCCTGTCTGGAAAAAACAAAAAAAAAACAAACAAAAAAAATGGAATGAAAGAAAAAAACAAAACCAAAAACTAATAAACAAAGCAGTGTGGTAGCACACCTTAATCCCAGCCCTGGGGAGCCAAGGGCAGGCAGATGTCAGTGAGTTTGAGGCCAGCCTGGTCTACATAGAGTTTCAGGACAGGGAGAACTACAAAGATGCCTTAAAAATAAGTAAATTAATAGATAAGTTACTCAAAGAATGGAAGGAAGTGTGTATAAAAGGAAGTTGCACTTTGAAGGTTTCGTTTGTAAAATAATTTCAGTTATTTCAGTGGAATATATTCTGTAGAAGATTGGGGATAGAAAACCAGATAGAATAAATGGTTGTTGATTTCAAGGTTGAGATTTATATTGGAGTGAACTGAGCCATCAGGGACAGCTCCATCAGTAGCACTTCTTTGTGGCAGGTTTGTTATGTTTTAGCAGTACTGGGTTCATATTTGTCTGATGTTTACAAGGATGAGAGAAGGAAGTTGTGGTTTAGTTAACTGGATATTTTAGTCACCAAATTCTAGGTTTTGAGAGCAAATGCATATATATCTCAGGGTTGTTGTTGTTGTTGTTGTTGTTGTTGTTGTTGTTTTGTGTTTTTAATAATGAGGTGAAGTTAATGATCTAATTGTGAAAACTACATATCTCATAGGTGTTTCAAAATAATGTGACAAAATGTAAACAGGTCATTCAGAAGTATAAGTAATATATTCATTGAAATATATTACTTCTCAGCTAAGAAGGCTGAGAAGATTGTGTGAAACAGGTTTCATAACTGGAATAGTCTTCTGAAATAATATTGTTAGGGTGTTACACATTTTTAAGTTTGAAAGTGGAGAAGGCTCAAATGTTTCTGAAAATTTAGTACTGTCTTTATTGAGGAGGTGGCTAACAACTATAAAGGAGAACTTTAGAAAATTAGCAGAATAATTGGCAAAGAAAAACAAAGAAATAAACCCAAAAACCAAGAACCCTGGTATTCCCAAAGAATTTATATATTAGAATATTATTAGTAGTATTAATAGTATAGTGCCAGGGTAACCTGATAGATTATCAAGATTATCAAGTAACTTGACTGAGCCGTGTGTGTGTGTGTGTGTGTGTGTGTGTGTGTCCGTGTGTCCTCGTATCCAAGTTGCCTGTGTAAGTCAGAAGAGACTGTTGTGTCCAATTGGTTGGATTTACAGGGAGTTGTAAGTTACTTGAGTGAGCTCTAGGAACTGAACTTTGGTTCTCTGTGAGATGAGCAAGTGCTACTCCAAGTTATGTGTTTAACCTCTCCTTGTATTTTAACTGAGTTAGGAGGATGTGCGGATATCTGGACATTCTCCCAGCATCCTTTTTTAGTCACAGAGATAAGAAAACAAGGAACAAGTAGTTACTATCTACATTAACAGTCAGCAGTCTTTTTTTGTAGCCCAGTCCTGAGTACTGAGATTATAGGCATTTGCTACCCTTGTTTTATGTGATGCTGGGGATTAAACCTATGACCTTCTTTGTGCAAGTACTCTGTTGAACTATATACAGCCCCAGCCCCAGCCCCAGCCCTTTGCTAAAACCAAAAGTTTCTACTTCACTTTGTCCTTGACATGATCTTAAAAGCAGCTTCAGTCTTCTAGTTTTTTTTTTTAATTAATTAATAAAATATTCACTTTAACAGAACTCTTCAGGTTGATACTGGCAAACATTAGAAAAAGTATAGAAGGGGCTGGAAAGATGGCTCAGTGGTTAAGAGCACTGGCTGCTCTTCCAGAGGTCCTCAGTTCAATTCCCAGCAACCAGATGGTAGCTCACAACCTTCTGTAATGGGATCTGATGCCCTCTTCTGGTGTGTCTGAAGACAGCTACAGTGTTCTCACATACATAGAATGAATGAATAAATAAATAAATGAAAAAAAGAAGTGTAGAAGATTAAACCTTTTTCATTTTAGAATCTAAACTTTTATTTATATTTCTGTCTCTCTTTCTCTCTGTTTTTCTCTTGTATGGGTGCCTGGTGGAGCTCAGAGAAGGTGTTGGATCCCTGGTACTAGTATTAACAGGCAGTTGTGAGATGCCTGCTGTGGATGCTGGGAGCTGAAGTTAGGATCTCAGAAAGAGCTGAGAGGCCTCTTAGCCACCGACTCCTCTCTCCAGCACTCCATTTTTTTTTAACCAAAAATTTAATTTCAAGATAATTATCGATTATATAAGTAGTTGTAAAAAAGGATACAGAGAGATTTCCTTTCTCCTTTGAGGACATTGCTAACATTTTAACATCAGTGATAACATCTTGCAAAATTGTGATATAATGTGACAATCAGAATATTGACCTTGACATAATATAGCCAGAATACTGATGTTGATATAGCACCCATTTGATTCAGAGTCCCCATTTTACTTGTACTCCTGTGTTGTATGCATTTCTTACTACATATGTGGGTACCTTTTTCCACCATAGCAGTTACAGAAAAATTGTATCACAAGGATGCTTGGTATTTTCCTCTTATGTAACTGTGCCCACTTCTCTCCTCCCCCTACGTATCTGTTCTCCATTTCTATAATCTATTATTTTAAGAATGTTATATAAATGAAATTTCACAGTATGTAATCTTTTGGAACTGAATTTTAAATTTTATTTTAAGATTTAATTATGTGTTAAGGGTGGGGCCTCAGTTTTGCGTGTGTGTGTGTGTGTGTGTGTGTGTGTGTGTGTGTGTGTGACCAAAGGGACCAGAGATGTCAGATCCCGCTGGGAGCTCTAGTTATAGGTAGTTGTGACATAGATGGTGAAGACTAAACTTGGGTCCTTATAAATATGTGCTTTTAACTGCTGACCCTTTAACTGCAGTTCTTTGTTAGATAGGGCCCCACTCTTTGTACTTTATGCTAACTTGAATTCAAGAAAATCCTTTTGTCTCAGCCTCCTGAGTGCTGGAGTTACCATGTCTAAGGGGTAAGACTGACTTTTTAAAAACTTAGCATAATCCCCTTGAGATTCTTCCAGCTTGGTGCATGTGTGTTTCAACAATTAATTGCTTTGTGTTGCTGAAAATATCTAGCTTAATGTTTTCTTTACATTTGGAAGCTATGTCGTAGTCTATGCAGCTTCAGATGTTTTTTCCTTGTTTTTCCCCAGCTCCCAAGACTGAGTCTTATGTATAGCAGGCCAGCCTTGAACTCACTATGTAGTCAAGGATGACCTTCAACTTCTGCCCCTTTTGATTACAATACAGGAATGCACCACCAGTCCTGGTTTAAGTGATGATGGAGGTCAAACCTAGGACCACCTTTCTGCTAGGCAAGCACTCTGCTGAGCTAGAGCCTCGGCCCTTTGCTCTTTGGCATGACCTGAAAAGCAGCCCCCTCAGTCTTGCTAGTTCTTCCAGTAGACTATTTTATGGGTGTGGGTGTTTCGTTCTTACTCTTATTTTGTTTTTGTTTATAAGTGATTTCCCAGGGGTTTTTTTTTTTTCCAGTTTTATTTGGCATTTAATTATTACCATTGCTTGTGCTTATATTCACTTGCATTTAAAAATAAAAATGAATTTGTTTTTTAAGCTTTGCTGCTTTCTTTGTTTGAGGGTACCATTTCAGTCAGAAGTACCTAGAACATATAACATTTAAAATTAGCTCAACACTCCTATGTTCACTTGGTTTCTAGGTCTATTCTGGATAGCAGGTTTTGTGAAGACATTTATTCTTTCTTGGACCTCAGATTTCCCAGACATCTCATGGTATTTCCTTTTGTATTATTCTTTATTAGCTGCTATTTATTCTCCATGTATTTTGTGCATATCCAACTGGCCATTTGGTGGTGCCAGGTTTTTTAACTCTTACCTGAAAGTTTGGAGTGTTTGCATTGTGTTGAAATTCTTTATTCCTCCTCTTTTATACCTGTGATAAGATGATTTCTTACAACACTGATCTCCCTCCCTTCTTTCCCACTCTTGTCTGTCTCTTTTCACTGGCACTTTTGATTGATTCCAGAGCCTTGAACAGGTTAGTCTCTCACTGAACTATACATTTCTGGCTTTTTATATTTCAAGACAAAGTCTCCTTACTATGTAATTCAAACAGGTTTTGAATTCCCTGTGTAGTCCAAACTGACCTCAAATTTATGGTCCTCTTGCCTTGACTTCCCATATACTGAGATTACCATTTCATTCCAGCATTTATATATGTGTGTGTGTGTGTGTGTGTGTGTGTGTGTGTGTGTATGTGTGTGTGCGCGCGCGTGCGCGCGCGTGGGTGTGCATGTGCATGTGCATGCATGCGCTTTGTTGTTTAAGACAGTGTCTTTCTCTGTAGCCCATTTTGGCCTGAAACTTGGAATAGTCCTGCCTCAGCTTCCTGCATGCTGGGATTACCCATGTAAGACATCATACCAAATTTTCATTCCGAAACGATCATTTTGGAGATAATGATTTGACTGTAATAAAGTTAACATTTTTCTTTCTTTTTTTTTTTTTTTTCTTTTTTTCAAGGTTTCTCTGTGCAGCCTTGGCTGTCCTGGAACTCACTCTGTAGACCAGGCTGGCCTCGAACTCAGAAATCGAACTGTCTCTGCCTCCCAAGTGCTGAGATTAAAGGCATGCGCCACCACCGCCCAGCGTTTTTTGTTTGTTTGTTTGTTTGTTTTGGTTTTGGTTTTGGTTTTTTTTGTTTGTTTGTTTTTTGTTTTATTTTTCTCATTTTTCTTATCAACTGATTTTTTCAGCAGTATGAACTATCTGGCTAAAACTTTTATAGTGATAGAAATAGTGAAATAGTTACATTTTATAGTCTCATGATAATATGTGACTGGATTGCTGAGATCTTCCTTTTAGCATGAAGCTAGAGGTCTAGGGTTCTGTTTCATGTGTGATTACATGTTTTTATCCTGAACATGAGTGTTTTTAGAGTGATGCAGTTCTAGGCATGCCATGTGGTTTTGCAGCTCTTCTGTATGGGATGATAGCTCCTTTGGTTCATGAGGCCAGAGCTGTAGTTCCATCCCACCTTCTCTAATTCATTCACTCGTCTGTAGAACACCGCTGTGTTCTAGACACAGCAAGGGGAGCAAAGATGGAAACCACTACTTGAAAAAGGCTAATTACAAGCTTGGTATTACTGTTTGTTTGTTTATTTTCATTGTTATTTAGAACAGATCAGGTGTATTTAGCAAAGATTGTATATTTATATTTAAAATAACACTATTAATTATAAATCAAATATATCACTTTAGATTAGAAATATTACTCCACTAAATTAAAATTATGCATAATGACTTGATACCTACTTTCTGCTTCTTGACTCTGGCGAACAGTTGTACATTGCTTGCTTTTTTGCTCATGAAGTGTTACTATGTATTGTGCTAGTTAACAGCTACAACATTATGAAGCAACTCTAATAAGGCCTTAGGTATAGAGAAGAGGTAGGACAGTGCTTCCCTCTGTTCAGCTGGCTCTGGCTGTCTTGAGGAGTCTTCAACTGTGAAGCAAATGAAAAAGCACAGGGTGACCCTGTTTTCAGGGTTTTAGAAGTGTCTCTTTAAATGAGAATGATTATGTGTCTCTCCATACAGTGTTTCCCAATGGAATAAGAAGGGCAGTTCTTGTGTGTAGTTATCAGTTGTCTCTTACCTGAAATGCCTGTGACCAGAAATCTTCTACATTTTCAATATCTTCAGATTTGCAGTATTTACAAATTGAGCACCCCTAATCAAGAAAATTTGAGTATATTTTACAGCATTTCAGATTTTTAAAGTTAGGAATGTATAGCCTGTATTACACTATATTCATTACTACTTCTCATATTCTTCTCAGAACTCTGATTTAAATATCTGTTTTGTAAACAAGGAATCTGATACTAGAGAGGCTAAATGACCTGCTTAGTCTCACACATCAAGTAACTGGTAGAGGCAGGCCCTAAAGTTTTTAATTTTAATGTAGTTGCCTATATTGGATCTGTTATTGATAATGCTTTGTTTTAAGCTCGGCATCACTCAGTGTGTCCCAGGATAGTCTCAACACTCATTGGCAGTTCAGCCTTAGGCTCAAGTAGAGCCAGGGTCCTTAGGATGTACTAGTGCCATGTCTTGTTATTTTTATAGTGCGGTAATCTGAAGTCAGGTAGCTTTCTTCTAGTTCCATATGCTTTAAAAGTATGGACAAGTTTTTGTATAAAATCACTTTCAGACTAATCACTTTCTTTCCCCTCAGAATTTACATCATCTGTGACATGAAAATTAGAGTAGGTATACTGAAGCTTTTTGGAAAAATTAAAGGGAAATATAAGAACTACTATTTGAGGACATACGCTTTTTCTGTTTCTCAGGTATAACATTACAAGGACAAGGAAAACCTAACTGCTCTTCTGTAGTTTATAGGAATGTCTGTTTTGTTCTTAACTTGAATCATGTCATTATTGAACAGACTTTGAGTAGGTATTTCATAAATAATACATGTAACAAGTACAGTGGAGTGAATTTAGATTAGAAAATTTGATGTTGAAGCTCAGAATCTTTTATTTATTCATGTAAATCTGCATTTTTTCTTTTAGTTTTTCTTTTCTTTCTTTTTTTTTTTTTTTTAAGATTTATTTATTTATTTTATGTGTATGAGAGCACTGTAGCTGTACAGATGGCCGTGAGCCATCATGTGTGTGGCTGCTAGGAATTGAACTCAGGATGGCCCCGCTCGCTCCAGTATACTGTAACTGTCTTTAGAGGCAACAGAAGAAGGCATCAGATCTCATTACGGGTGGTTGTGAGCCACCATGTGGTTGCTGGGTTCCGAACTCAGGACCTTAGGAAGAGCAGTCAGTGCTCTTACCCGCTGAGCAATCTCGCCAGCCCTTCTTTTGGTTTTTCAAGACAGAGTTTCCCTGTGTAGCCCTGGCTGTCCTGGAACTCACTCTGTAGACCAGGCTGGCCTCGAACTGGCCTCAAAATCCGCCTGCCTCTGCCTCCCAAGTGCTAGGATTAAAGGCGTGTGCCACCACTGCCTGGCAAATTTGTGTTTTTTAAGTCACTGTTTTCTCCACTAATTAATCATGTTAAGCCAAGTAATGGAGTCTTTCCTAGGTTGTTTAGCTTTGCGCCTTAGAGGTAAAATGGAGATACCTACCTTGGATTTTTTTTTTTTTTTTTTTAATGTAACTCTGGCTGACCTAGAACTTGTTATATAGACTAGGCTGGCCTTGAATTCACAGGCCTGCCTTTGCTTCCTGAGTGCTGGGATTAAAAATGTGTTCCACCATGCCCAGCTTCCTATGTTGGAATTTTGAAGATTAAATAAACCACTCATATAGAAAGTTAATTTGGTGCATAGTGCTCAATTTGTAAACATATTGTTAGGTCACAACCAAAAAAACTTGTTTTTGAATACTTGTACTATAAGAAATTCCATCTTGACTTTCAAAATGAACAGTGTTTGCCAGCCATTCACTGGCTAGTGTGCTTTAGTAATTAATCTTTGTCACATTCTAGCTTCATTCTCTAAAGAGTAGTAGGTTCAGAATATTCTTTTTTTTTTCCCCCAGACAAGGTTTCTCTGTGCAGCTCTGGCTGTCCTGGAACTCAGAAATCCGCCTGCCTCTGCCTCCCAAGTGCTGGGATTAAAGGTGTGCGCCACCACCACCCGATTCAGAACGTTTTTGTTTTCTTTCCTATCTTAATGTGCTGGAATTGAACCCAGGCCCTCAAGCATGCCAAGCACACATTCTCAGCTGACCTCAGCTTCCAGAAACTTCTCTTTTGATCATAAGCATGCAGAATAACTCCAGGAAGAAAATAAATAACTAGGGCTGGAGAGATGGTTAAGAGCACCGAGTTCAAATCCCAGCAACCACATGGTGGCTCACAACCATCAGTAATGAGATCTGATGCCCTCTTCTGGGGTGTCTGAAGATAGCTAGAGTATACTTACATAATAAATAAATAAATCTTTTTTAAGGGCCTCAGTGCAGAATGCTTTCTTCCTTCTTCCTTTACCAGTGCTTCGGTGTGACTGCTTGGTGTGCTAGTTAGATGGCTCTTAACACTTGTTTCCCTTTCTTTTAAACAGGGTTTGTGGATGCACTTAGATGTTTGCAATGAGCACTGTGGCTGGCATGCCCCAGTATTTTGGATACCAATGCATAGGACTCCATAGTAATCGAATTTACCAGAGGCGAACGTCATGAGCATAGCGATCCCTTTGGGGGTTGATACAACAGAAACATCCTACTTGGAAATGGCTGCAGGCTCAGAGTAAGTATTTGAATACAGGTATTTTAGATAGGGAAAGGCAAAGAATTTCATGTCGTTGTCACATCCAAATAGTGTACATTTACATATATCATTTTGCATTCTTGACTAAGACATCAGAAATTAAAAGGGTAATGTTCCTTTAAGATTACTTTTATAAATAGCCTTTGTTCCAAAATTCTGCCTTTTGGAAATTTGTTTTTTGTATTTTTCTACTTGCAGTACTTCTCTATTTCAAGAAAATGGTTTTTCTTTTGTGTTGCATAAAAGTATGTGTTCCTTAGGCATAATTTTCCCGAGAAGATAAACACAGTATAAAATGGTACCTTTTTTTTTTTCTTGAAAACCATCAGAATTTTTGTGGTTTAATTATCAAAACTTTTAAACTCTCCTTTTTTACATAAGACCTTGAGGCTTAAAAAGACAGGTCACATTTATTTCCTGTTTCAAAGAAACATTTTCATATTGCTTTCCTAATTTAATATTTAAAAAATAACTAGCATGTTGCTGCCTTTTCATTTCAACTCACTGTCAAAAGAGCAAAGAATGACTTTGTAAGATGCTAGATGCTGATGGGCAATGTGGATGCATGTCTATAGCCCAAAGCTACTTGGTACTCAGGAGGATTGCCTGGTCAGGCCTGGGCTACATAGCTAGACACTGTCTCAGAAGAAAAAAAATGAGGTCAAGGAAATGTGTGCGGGGTTCTGCTTTACTGTACATTTCTTTAAGATTAATTAATTAATTAATTTATTGTATGTGAGTACATTATAGCTGCCTTCAGACACACCCGAACAGGACATCAGATCTCATTATGGATGGCTGTGAGCTACCATGTGGTTGCTGGGATTTCAACTTAGGACCTTTAGAAGAGCAGTCAGTGCTCTTAACTGCTGAGCCATCTCATAGACACAAAGGGGAGAGAGGAGAGGAAGGTTGTAGGGTCGGGGGCTTGTGGAGGGGTAACCGGGAAGTGGGATATCATTTGAGATGTAAACAAATGGAATGATTAATTTAAAAAAAAAGATTTTTATTTCATGAACTCAGTTAAGTTTCTTTATAAAAAAAGTACTTGAAAATATTTCGTGGTCACATTTAAATAAAGTCATTCTTTTATAAAGTAACTTAAAAACCGGGTATCGTGACACAGGCCTGTTATAACCCAGCACTCAAGCCGGGCAGTATTGGCGCACACCTTTAGTCCCAGAACTTGGGAGGCAGAGACAGGCGGATTTCTGAGTTCGAGGCCAGCCTGGTCTACAGAGTGAGTTCCAGGACAGCCAGGGCCACACAGAGAAACCCTGTCTCAAAAAATAAAAATAAAAATAATAACCCAGCACTCAGGAAGGTAGGGTTAAGAGGATTTCTGTAAATTCAAGGCCAGCTTAATCTACATAGTCCTAGGCCAGTCATTGTTCTGTACGGAGACATTATCTCAAAAAACAAAGCAAGTGATAAAAACAAAAAACAAAAACAAAGCGAGGCAAAAAAGCAAACAAATCTAAAGAATCAGAAAGTACTACACCTTTTTGTAAAAATTAATTTGTGTGTGTCTGCTTGTGTGTTTGTATGTACATCATATGTTTGCACAAACCTTAGGATATCAGAAGTGGGAATAAGATCTTAAACTGGACTTAGAGGCTGCTGTGAACCTCCATATGCATACTGTGAACCAAACCTATGTCCAGTAAAGTGTTTTTCACTGCTGAACCATTTTCAACTCCAGCAGAACTTTTTACTATGCATAATATTATTAACAAAAGCAATGCTTAGGTTTTGGTGTCTAGAAACGAAGTTGAAGCCAGCTACTTGTAGCTTGTTACCAGTCACAGTGCATAGTGACAGTCTTGGCTTTCTTACTGCTTCCTGACATAACTCTTGATCCAGGTTTTATAAATAGAAAAAGTAATACTATTTTTAAAGGAAAAATGTAACTAGGTATAAATAACAATTCTTCAAGAGCCTGATCAGCAATAATTTTTTTAAACTAAGAAACTGTGATTCCCCACTTACTCTTTAACCAGCTGTATGCTTGTAAGTGCAGACAGAATAATTTTATAGAAAGATAGACAATTCAAGAGACAGCATATACTGGATTGTTACAAGCATTGCATACTAGCTGTGTGAAATTTTTTGTTAGAGACTGTGGTTTCAAAGGTGAAATATAAAACGTAACCTACTGTTGAGAATGTTTGTTGGGAAATCAGACCATCAGATCAGAGCTGTTAAGTAGAAACTTAGTGTGAGTCACACATATAACATCAGGGTTGTTCTTAATTGGTTTTAAGATTTATTTATTTATTTTATGTAAATGAGTGCCCTATCTGTATAGACACTTGCCAGAAGAGGGCATCAGACCCCAGGGTGGGTGGTTGTGAGGATCTGTGGTTGCTGGGACCTCTGGAAGAGCAGAGCCATCTCTTTTAACCACTGAGCCATTTCTCCACTCCATTTTCTGTTTTGAATTTTTCCTTTTCTTTGTTTGAGGCAAGGGTTTCTTTATGTAACTTCTATTGTCCTGAGAACTTGCTGTGTAGATAGCCAAGGCCAGCTTTGAACTGAGTTCTGATATCAAAAATATGTACCATAATACCTGATAAGAGTTCATTGGTGCCTGGCAGTGGTGGTGCACGCCTTTAATCCCAGCACTTGGGAGGCAGAGACAGGTGGATTTCTGAGTTCGAGGCCAGCCTGGTCTACAGAGTGAGTTCCAGGACAGCCAGAGCTACACAGAAAAACCCTGTCTCGAAAAACCGGAAAAAAAACAAAACAAAACAAAACCCCAGAGTTCATTGATTCTAAATATTCATATATTTATTATATATTAATATATCTAAAATATTTTAACACATAGCATATAACTGTTATTATGATATTATTCCTTTTATTGTCCTGTTTTTGAACTCTTATGGATTTTGTTCTTACAACATGTCAATTCAAATGAGCCATACTTTAAATGCTCATTAGCACGTGTATCTAGTGACTACTGTACTACTAAATAAAGCATCTTAGACAACTAAGATAATAGGTCTCTGAGGAGAAGAGAACGGGCTAGTTATCAAGGCTCTGACTGCTGGGCGGTAATAGTCCATTTCTAGTCTTTTGTGTTAAGATCGGTCTCCTTTTGTTACAGATTGAAGAAACCAAAGTCAGAATAAACAAGTAGTGGCAGATGATGATGCCTGATGATGCATGTATTTTTAGGCTTCTCCTGTCACAGCACTGTTAGTAATAGTAAAGCAGTGATGTATATAATGTAGGTGTTGGGTTTTGACAATATGATATGTGTGTGTATATATATATATATATATATATATATATATATATATGAGCTTCTGTTCTAGCAGCGGTAAATTCAGTACAATAAATTACTGAGTAGGGCTGGTGCGATGGCTTAGCAGCTAAGAGCCTTGGTGGCTCTTCCAGAGGCCCTGAGTTCAATTCCCAGCAACCACATGGTGGCTCACAACCATCTGTAAGGGGATCTGATGCCCTCTTCTGGTGTGTCTGAAGACAGCTCCAGTGTACTCATATATATAAATAAATCTTAAAAAAAAATTACTGAGTAGGTTTTTTTGTCTTGTAACAAGACAGAAAGTTGAACAAAATAGGGAAGTTTTCAAAGTTTTATTAGATTTCATTTTATGTGTTTATGTGTTTTATGTGTTGATTTTTGGGGCAGGGTTTTTCTGTGTAGCTCTGGCTATCCGAGAGATGGAACTTGCTCGGTAGACCAAGCCAGCTTCAAATTCAGAGATACATCTGACTCTTCACCCAAATGCTGGGATTAAAGGCCTATGCCACTGCTCAGCATTTTATGTATTTCTTTTTTTAAATATTTTTACTTTTAATTATATGTAGGTATTTGAGCTTGCATGTGGGTATTTACACATGACAACTTGCCTGTGGATGCCAGAAACATCTGATGCTGGAGTTACACATGAATGTGAGTCACCTCAGATGGGTGTTGAGAACTGAACTGCAGTCATCTAGAGAGATAGCAAGTGCTATTGACTGCTAAGCCATCTTTCTAGCCCATTTTATTTTATAATAGGATGTCTTGTGTTCTTTCTAGACTTATCTCTGTTCCTCCAGGCATCTCAACCATGAATTCATTACATGAGCAAATAGACTGAAGTAGAAGCCCAGAAGGGAAGTGCTCCTGAGACTAGAAAGTAGGAGGAGGTATAAATGGGAAGGGTCCCATTGTTTCCCTCCTAGGGTTTATAAGAAGAAAAGTTACTTTTCCTCTTCAGAAACTGGAAATTGGATGATTAACATGGTGTCTTTTAATTACTATTACTTAATTTTTTTCTGTGCTGCTTGTTAGAAATCGTAATAAGCTGTTTTGTTTGTTTGTTTTGTTTTTTTAATGAAATGAGCAGTTAAAAAAGATGACGTGTGTGATTTAGAAATGAATTATTGGGCTGGAGAGATGGCTTAGCAGTTAAAAAGTACACTCTGTTCTTGCAGAGAACCCATGTTTGGTCTCCAGTACCCACACTAGTGGCTCACAACTGCTCATAGACACATATATACATAAATCAAAATAATAAAAATTTAAAAAGAAAATTACTCTGGAGGAGGACTCATCATCCTGTGTTCAGTAATTCTGTCACAACTGAAGAATGTGACTAAGAAAACTGAACCAAGCCAACTATTAAGTTCGCTCTCCTTTTTTCAGTCACTAATATACAGTAGGAAACTCTTATAACCCAGTATTACTTCATAAGTTGTTCTTCTCATTTGCAAAAAAAAAAAAAGTTTGAAGTCTTCATGATAAAACTTTCTCCAAATTTGAGGCTCAAATTTTTTTTTTTTGTTTATGTTTTTGTTTTGCTTTGTTTGCTTGCTTGCTTGTTTTACTATAGTATGTGACATTTCAGTGTCACTAGAGCCACCTGCTGACAGGATTCATTAATGTGTCGGTGCCTGGATATTCTGAGTTGAAATATGTATATGATTTAAGGTACTAAAATGATTTGTGTACAATGAAAAGTTTACAGTATATTTTATCCACTTTCCTCCAGTACTTAACTGTTTTCTGATTCTTTAAATTTTTTTCTTACATTTTCATTTATTTTGGGTGTACAAGTGTGTGGGTGTGGTGCTACTTTACTTTCAGCCTCCAAGTCATCTGAGAGAAAGGAGACTGCACCCTGAAACTCCAGTAGGGCCAGGTGCGACCTGGCCTTCCCACACACTTAGACTTACTCTGCTTCCCAAGTCTGATCTAGCAGTGCTCCTTCTCCAGGCCCTCGTTGTAAGAGTCAGAGGTAAGCCTGTTGGCTCAACCGTGTTAACCCTTGACTTCATGTCACTTTACTTACCTTTCACTTCTATAGATCCTTGGTCACTTCTGCAAATGTAGGTCTGTACAGTTTCTTGGAACCTTGCATGCTTTCCTCTGTATTCGCTTTCTCGATACGTACACTTGGGCTTTTTCTTTTAACAATGCCACTGTCACATTAAATCTACTGCCTAATCTTGTCATTTCAGGGAAGGAGGTGGGAATGTTGTGGATTGACTGGAGGGCCTCACTTATGTTAAGCATGTCATGTGTCACTGACTAGCAAACCTAGCCCTATATGGCCTAGTCAATGTGGCAGAATTCTCTACCTTTGCCTTTATTTTCTAAATAGAAGAGATTTATTTTCTGTTATCATAAAAATAAGTGTGTTTTTAAAATCTATCTGTAGGTGTACAGTTTGAAGTGTCACTAAGTACATACAGGATATTGAGGAGCTGTCACCAATTTCTAAATGTTTTTCTCACCCTAAACAAAAACTTCATTAAATAATAATTTTTCTTCCCTTTATTTATCCCCAGCACCTTGCTCATTGTATTTGGTTTCTATCTCTGCCTATTCTAGGTCCCTCTTATATGTGGAATCATAAAATGTTTATATTTTTGTGCTTGCTTTATTTTACTAGTGTGAACTTTAAAAGCCATGTGTATATACTTATGTACTCATGAGTGCAGCTGCCCTGTACAAGTCAGATGAGGGCATCAGGTCCCTCTGGGACGAGAATTACAGTTTAAGCCAACTCATGTGGGTATTGGGAACCAAACTCTATTCTCCTGCAAGTAAGCACTCTTCCCCTCCATCTTCAAGTTGGATAAATTGAATACTTTAAAAAAATTTTTTTTAATTTTTTTGAGGTTATAAAATAAATCATTTGCCGTTTCCATATTCTCTCTCTACGCCCCCCCACATACCCCTTTCTCTTGCTCTCTTGAATTCATGGCCTCTTTTTGTTAATAGTTCGTGTGTGTGCGTGTGTGTGTGTGTGTGTGTGTGTGTGTGTGTGTGTAGTACATAAATAGAACATACTCAGTGTATGTATATAACGGTGCTTGTATCTATATTTCCAGGGCTGATCTTTTGGTATTGAATAACCAATTGATGTGCACTTTCTTAGGGAAGACGATTTCGGCTGTGCTCAGCATCCCTTAGCTGCCTGTAGTTGTTTGTGTGGGGGTTGAAGCCCTTTGCTCTTTCCTCTATCAACTTTGGCATGTTGTCTCATTCAGCTCATGCTTAAGTATTAATCTTGGTGAGACTTCATGGGTGTAGCATCTGACATTACTTAGAAATACTGTCTTAGCAAACTGTGACCCTCTGGCTCTTACAGTCTTTCCGTGTACTCTCTCTCTCTGTGTCCTCCAGCCTTACCTGGAGGAGGTTTTTTAGATGTGTCCATTGCAACTGGGCTCCACAGCTTTGCATGTGATTGCTTGTGTTTTTCTGCAATGATCTCTGTCTATTGTTTAGGGAAGTTTCTTTAGGCGGGGGTGAGGGCGGGGGGGGGGGGGTGAGGACTACACTTATCTGTGCTATAAGGACAAATATTTGGAACCTAGTAAGGGATTATGCTGGTGTAGTAGAGTGATAGTTATACATTCCCCTCCAAGATCTATGACTTTACTAGCCCAGTTTTGCTGTTAGTTTGTTTAATTTTTTTTTTAGTACATTTACTTATTTGTTGTTTGCTTATGTATGTGTCTGGGTTCCAATGCTACCATGCATCTGTAGAGGTCAGAAGACAGCTTTCAAGAATCTGTTCTCTTATTCTGCTTGGGGAATTGTACTCATGTTGTGAATCTTGACAAGTTTCTATTCACTGAGCCATCTCACTGATCCTAATGCAATTTATTGATGACACATTGTGCTTATGTAGTATCTAGGCATTTATGTGAATATATAAATTAGCTATACAAAGCAGTATAGCTGCTATAGACATAAAAGATTGTTTTGTTCTTTTCTTAGCCCTGCTATTACAGTATGAGAGCTTTGTAATGTCTTAAGAGAATTTAGAAGGAAATGATTATAGCAGTTTTGTTATTATTGGTTTTTACTCTATTGTTCATATGCAAGTTTATAAAGCTTTCTTAGATTTAATAATTTTCCAATTGAACATTGAAAAGATTTGTAGTTTCTCGAATATTGATATAACAGACATGCTAAATGAGTGGTCTGGGTAAGGAGTGGTCTATGCTGAGGAAGTTGCTTCCTTAGGGTAAATCCCTCAAACTGGTGCTACTGTGTTGGAGGATGTTTGTTAGACTTGAAAATCTTCTTGCCTTAGCCTCATGGGTGCTGATCTTTTGATTTTAATTAAATTCTGTATTATAGTTAAGGACAATCATTAAAAAATTGTCAACCAGGAGTAAAAAAGCACTTTCTGTTTAAGCCCAGTGGCCTGAGTTCTATCTTAGACCCCACAGAGGAAGAAGAGAACTAAAAGTCTGTTCTCCATATGTGCTGTGACACATGCACAGCCTGTATAGCACACATACGTATCACACACATAACAATAACAAACATTTTTGTTCGTTTGTTTGTTTTCCAAGACAGGGTTTCTCTGTGTAGCCCTGGCTGTCCTGGAACTCACTCTGTAGACCAGGCTGGCCTCTGCCTCCCAAGTGCTGGGATTAAAGGCGTGTGTCACCACCACCCGGCTAAAAACTGCTTTTAGTAGACCATCAAGATGGCTTGGTATCTAACAGTGCTTGCTCTAAGCATGGTGGCCTTACTTGGATTCTTAGAATCCACATGATGGAAGGAAAGAGCTGACTCCCAAAAGGTGTTCTTTGACTTCTGTGTGTGTGCCATGTCACCAAATGTGCACACTTACACACAGTAAATAAATAAATCAATTTAAGGTTATTTTAAAAATCACTTGTAAGTACAAATAGTCAACACAGAGATCTGCTTAAAACCTCCTGCTTTCTTACGTGGCCTTTTTTTTCTTGTCATTATTGCAGCCATATTTGAATTGTGACATTCTGAAAAGTATTTGGCTGTTTCACATACTTGAACTCATCTACATTTACATAAAAACTTGATTTTATTTCATTAGCTACTCTACATTGCCAGTTTTGCCCACATTCTTCAGTAAGTATAGTTTGATTACACACTTAGTCTTCTACTTTAGCCACATTTCCTTCACGTAGCTTTAATGATGGTATTGTAGATAATTGCTGAAATTCAACTTTTTTTTATTAGATATTTTCTTTATTTACATTTCAAATGATATCTCCTCTCCTGGTTACCATTCCGAAAAAATATCAAAAACAAAAACAAAAAACAAACCCTGTTTGCTCCCCCATCCTCCTGCTCACCAACCCTGGCACTTCTCCCACTTCCTGGCCCTGGCATTCCCCTACACTGGGGCATAGAACCTTCACAGGACCCAGGGCCTCTCCTCCCATTGATGATCGACTAGGCCATACTCTGCTATACATATGCTGCTAGAGCCTTGAGTCCCACCATGTGTGTTCTTTGCTTGATGGTTTAGTCCCTGGGAGCTCTGAGGGTGCTAGTTAGTTCATAACTAGTTCGTCCTAAGGGGCTGCAAACCCTTCAGCTCCTTGGGTCCTTTCTTTAGCTCCTTCACTGGGGACCCTGTGCTCAGTCCAATGGATGGTTGTAAGCCTCTTATTCTGTTTTAGACAGGCACTGTCAGAGCCTGTCAGGAGACAGCTTTATCAGGCTCCTGTCACCAGCACTTGCTGGCATCCACAATAGTGTCTGTATTTGATGATTGAATATGGGAAGGATTCCCAGGTGGAGCAGTCTCTGAATTGTCCTTTCAGTCTCTGCTTCATAGTTTGTCTCTGCAACTCCTCCCATGGGTATTTTTTCCCCCTTCTAAGTAGGAACGAAACATCCACACTTTAGTCTTCCTTCTTCTTGAGTTTCTTGTGGTTTGTGAATTGTATTTCATCAGGGAAATGCAAATTAAAACAACCCTGATATTCCACCTCACACCAGTCAGAATGGCTAGGATAAAAGACTCAGGTGACAGCAGATGCTGGTGAGGTTGTGGAGAAAGAGGAACACTCCTTCATTGCTGGTGAGATTGCAAGCTGGTACAACCACTCTGGAATTCAGTTTGGCTGTTCCTCAGGAAATTGGACATAGTTCTACCAGAGGACCCAGCTATATCACTTATGGGCATATACCCAGAAGATGCTCCAACATGTAATAAGGACACATGCTCCACTATGTTCATAGCAGCCTTATTTATAATAGCCAGAAACTGGAAACAACCCAGATGTCCCTCAACAGAGGAATGGATGGAACAGAGGAACAGAAAATGTGGTACATTTACATAATGGAGTACTACTCAGCTATTAAAAACAATGAATTTATGAAATTCTTAGGGAAATGGATGGATCTGGAGAATATCATCCTGAGTGAGGTAACCCAGTCACAAAAGAACAGACATGGCATGCACTCTCTGATAAGTGGATATTAGCTCAGAAGCTCAGAATACCCAAAATTCAACTTTTTTTTCCAAGTTAGGCAGGCATGATGGCGTATGCCTGTAATCTCAGTATTTAGGAAGCGGAGGCAGGAGGATTAGGAATTCAAGGCTAGGCTTAGCTACATAGTGAATTCTAGCTTGTACTGCATGGGATTATTACCCACCCCCACAAAAGAAGGAGGCAAGCAGGGTAGGTCACTCCTGTCATCTTAATAGTCAGAAACCTGAGGCAAAAGGCTGGAGAGATGGCTCAGTGGTTAAGAGCACTGGGTTCTTCCAGAGGACCTGGTTTCAAATCCCAATATCCACATGGCAGCTCACAACTGTCAATAACTCCAGTTCCTGGGAATCTATCCAACACCCTCACACCAAACTACATGTAAGCAAAACACCAATGTACATAAAATAAAAATAACTCATTGAAAAGAAACTTGAGGGAAATAAGTAATCATTACAGGAGTAAGGTATATATGTAAGTAAATATAATATATTCTTAGTTCTTAAAATGTGTAGATGTATTTATAACAAAATTAGAAAGGGACACATGGAGTAATTGTCATAGTAATGGAGGAAGATATAATATTTCGTGTTTATAAGTACTTTTGTATTTAAATTTCATACATGAACATGTTCTAATTTTGAAACTATGAAACTTAATTTAACAGATACTAGTTTTCAGAGTACCCTGAACTGTTCGAGATTGTAGTCTATAGCGTGCCTCAGCAATCTCATTCTGTGCTTCTTTCTGCTCATTCTGGCCCACTGGGTCTTCCAACCTCATCCAAGCACTAACTTGAGCTTGTGTGAAGGCAGGCTAAGGAGGTATTAACTGTAAATGTTGTTTATCCTGCCGGTCGTGGGACCAGTTTAGGGAATTAGGAAATAGGATAAAGATTGAAATAAAGGCACAGAAACGGATTGTCTTCTGGATTTGGAAAAAAGAGAATTGACCTTGGCTGTTGATCTACCATTACACTGATCAATACCCATTAGATAAAATTGGGCTGGGTTGAGGGGATGTCAGTATGAATAAAAAAGTTGGGGAAATGGTATTGGTAAAATGCTAGGGCAGGAGCTTTCAAAGCTGCACTCTTGGTTCATTACTCAACTCTTTGTAGGCCAGACCTAAACGCTACTCATTACACATAGCTGCTTGTATTTTTCAGGTGTAAATCTGGTTCAAGGTAGGTTTCCCTTTCTTTAACTTACTGACATTTCTCGGAGTCTGTTCTTTCTGCCCCAGCACATTCAACACATTATTTTGACCATTGAAATGCATACTTAACCTTCAAGCCAGAGTCTATATAGACTCTCTCTGTCTTTAGTCTTACTTAAAACCATTTCTATCGTTCTGGCTACTCCTTTACATGTTTCTTAATGACACTGGGTAGGTGGCATAAAGCTTGGTCTCTAGTAATTTTGAGGTTTTGGGTTGTTTGTTTGTTTAGTTTGAGCCATATTTTACTTGTAGCCCATGCTGGTACTGAACTCTTGATTCGTCTATTTTAGCTTCCCACAGTGCTATGATTACAGCATATGCACCATCAGTGGACACTTTCTAAATGACAGGAAACTGGAATTGAACTTGGCATTAGAATATTTATTTTATTAAGTAAAACTTTGGTTAAGAAAGTCTACATAGGATGAATCTACTCATAAGCTGTGCGCATTCTATAAATAGACATTATATTTATTTTGACAATATTTTAGTATAAGCACTTGGCCAATTTTAATAGACTAAGTAATTAAAGAAATAATTTTAATAGTTTAAAACAGAAAACTGAATGGAATTCTAACTGATGGAACTTCTTTCCCCTAGACCGGAATCCGTAGAAGCTAGCCCTGTGGTAGTTGAGAAATCCAACAGTTATCCCCACCAGTTATACACCAGCAGCTCCCATCACTCACACAGTTATATTGGTTTGCCCTATGCGGTAAGTGTCAAGTGTTTGCTCACAAGATCTTGTGTAAAGCTGGAAGCTGGAAGGAGATGTGTGTGGTATTGTGCTTACTACTTAAAAGAGAGCAGGTTCATATTTTCAGTATAATTAACTATATAGTTTACACTTTAACCTAAGAATACTGTTGAGGGAAGAAAGTTCTGTGAAAGTCTTTAGTTATTTTTTTTAAATTGTTGTATTTATGTTGATATTTTTTAAATTCAATGAAAAGACTGGATAAGGTTGCCTTGTACTATTTACTATTAATTCTAAATTACATAGTAATTAGTAAATTATGTAGTTATTTTTTTCTAAAGGTTTTTTTTTAATCTTTTTTTTACTTGTTTGGTTTTGTTTTTTGAGATAGGGTCTTTGTATAGCCCTGGAACTGGCTGTGTAGACCAGCTAGTTTGTGTTACTAGTTTGTGTAACCTCCAACTCAAGAGATCTGCCTGCCTTTGCTTCCCCAGTGCTGGGAGAGGCACATACCTGGCTGTCTTTATCATTTTAATATGGTGTGTGTGTGTCTGCATGTGGGTATGTATAGTATAAATGCTTAAGGAGGCAGTGGGCTCTTTGTAGCTGAAGTTAAAGTTGTTATGAACAGCCTGATGTGGTTCTAAGAACATAAGTTGAGTCCTATGGAAGAGAAGAGCAGTGTGTGCTCCTTCCTAACCGTTGAGATGTCTCTTTGGGTCCAGCTTATTGTCATGTATCTCTTTATGTTAAATATATACATTTAACATATATATGTATATATATGTATATATATATAATTTAATCTTTAAAACAAACTTTTTTTTTTAAAGATTTCTTTAATTTATGTATGTGAGTACACTGTAGCTGTCTTCAGACACCCCAGAAGAGGGCATCAGATCCCATTACAGATGGTTGTGAGCCACCATGTGATTGTTGGGATTCAACTCAGGACCTTTGGAAGAACAGTCAGTGCTTTTAACTGCTGAGCCATCTCGCCAGCCCCTAAAACAGACTCTTGAAAGGAACTTTTCATCCCTGTTTTACAGCTGAGAGGATAAAGACTTATTTCCTTAATTTATTTCTTATTGAGAGTCCTTGTATATTTTGATTCAAATAGTTATAGGACTGGTGGATACATTTGTGATTACTAGGAAAGTACTGTTATGAGAGATTATGTAGATGAGAATAAAAATTACCAGGAATGTAAAATCCCATATTATTTATTTTACAGTAATATTTTTGCTATTTAACTACATTTGTCTGGGAGAATTAGGTGTGTACTATGGTTCATGTGTAGAAGTCAAGTGGGTTCTCTCTTTCCATCACATGGGTCCAAGTATTGAACTCAGGTTGCTAAGCTCTATGGCGAGCACCCTTGCCTGCTGAACCATCTCTCTAGCCTAGTTTTACTGTTCTTTAGCTTTTCTGTTCCTAGGGAATTTGGTTTTTTTACCCTTATTCTCACATCATAGACTTGCTCTCTTCTTGAACGTGGAACTGTGACCACAGGACTGGAAATGTAGTTTCTGCTGTGTGTGGGGCAGGGGAAAATGTGATGTGAGGTGAAGATGACTCTCACCGACTAGACAGTGACGTTAACTTATTACCACTGTGATTTAATTACTAGTCGTATGTCATTATTTTAACAGTATTAAGGATGAAATGGACCAATATTATTTTATTTATTAAGTATTCAAATTTCATTTAACTTGGTGAGTTTATGTCATTGAAATGTGTATTTTGTGCTGTTTTTTTGTTCTATTATTTAGGACCATAATTATGGTGCTCGTCCTCCTCCAACACCTCCAGCATCCCCTCCTCCATCAGGTCTCATTAGCAAAAACGAAGTAGGCATATTTACCACTCCTAATTTTGATGAAACTTCCAGTGCTACTACAATCAGCACATCTGAAGATGGAAGTTACGGTACTGATGTAACCAGGTGCATATGTGGTTTTACACATGATGATGGATACATGATCTGCTGTGACAAATGCAGGTGAGTATTCACACCATTAGCTCATGCTTCTTAAGCGCTTTTAACCTTTGCTTGTTAATTTGGAAATGCTAGCTAGGGCACTTTTGAAGGGATTAATTCCTTTTTTAAGTATGTTGTGTGCCTTTATGCAGATGCAACTTGTTTTTCACTTATTTGAAAGAAGCTATTTTAGAGCTAGAGAGATATCTCAGCAGGAACTAATCTTGGAAAGGACCCAAGTTCAATTCCTAGCACCCACATGGGGCAGCTCAAAACTATGTCTAATTAAAGATCTAATCCTCTGCGCTCGCTCGCGTTTTCTCTCTCTCTCTCTCTCTCTCTCTCTCTCTCTCTCTCTCTCTCTCTGGGAGAGGCTTTTTGAGAATGCAGATGGAACAATAGAATTTCAGCTTTAAAGTTAATGAGTGCATTCCCTGCATAGGATGGCACTTATTAACATTGTAGAAGGCAAGAAAGTTTTATGGCTTCACAGAGTTTCCTGGTCCTAGTCCTTAGGGCATAGCTTCATTATCTGATTTGATGGCTTTATAAATTCATATCGGAAAGTGAGTTAAACTGCAACTGAGAGCCAACTGTAAATTTTTTGTTTGTAAATTGTTCCATAAATTAGATTAAATGATTAACTTCTAAGTGTCATTGATAGAAATGTGTGTTTTTCAAAAAGGAGGATAGAAATGTGTGTTTGTCAATAAGGAGGAAATTAATTTAGAATGTGAAATTTGACTTGTTTGTTTGTTTGTTTTTGTTTTTTTGTTTTTTTGAGACAGGGTTTCTCTGTGTATCTATCCCTAGCTGTCCTGGAACTCACTCTGTAGACTAGGCTGGCCTCGAACTCAGAAATCTGTCTGCCTCTGACTCCCAAGTGCTGGGATTGGTTTTCTTAAAATAGAAGATTGTAAATAATTTTATTTTAGTAATAACATGTTGTAGTACCTTTAAAGTTTAGAAATATATTTTCATTACCTGTGATATTTATTGTAAGTAATGACTACTAAATTTATTGAGGAGGCAAATTTACAAAACTAAATTACTTTGGAGATGTATTATATCTCTGCCTTATATTAGAAAACATCCGTTCTTATTGTAGCCACTTATAAAAGATCTCTTGCCGGGTGTGGTGGCGCACGCCTTTAATCCCAGCACTTGGGAGGCAGAGGCAGGTGGATTTCTGAGTTCGAGGCCAGCCTGGTCTGCAGAGTGAGTCCAGGACAGCCAGGGCTACACAGAGAAACTCTGTCTCGAAAAACCAAAAAAAAAAAAAAAAAAAATTAAAAGATCTCTTAGTGTGACACAGCTCTGCCTAGTAACATCTTATTGAAAGCACAATCTAAGATGCACTTTTCTTTTGATCTAGTTACTCAGATTGACGTATGATAGTGGTTACTACTATTTGACACTCATGCAGATATCATTAGGGCTTTTTTGTTGTTGTATTGTCGTTTTTATTTTTTATAAATACCTGTACACTCTTGAAGGCACAGTTTTTGGATTATTTTAGGTATTTGGCTTGAAGTGATCTCTTACTATGACTTACTGTCTGTCTAGTTCTATCACCCTACCCAACCTCCATTTTTTTTTTTAATTGAGCCCATTTTGTTCTCTGAGGATTAGTCTTTCTTTCTCTTTCTTTGTTTACATTGCTTCTTTGTATTTTTTCCATGTTCCTATTTCCCACAATCACTTTTATTTATAATATAATAAATATAATATAAATAATCTTTTATTTTCTGGCTTTGCTTATATTTCCGGTATGACATAATAACCTCATAAATTTAACATAATTTGTTATTTAAACCTTCTTGAGGAATCTCAGTTGAGAAATAAAGAGTAACAATACCATTTAGTTTAGTACATTTATATTAGAAGTGACATACAAGACTGGGGGATGTCTCAGTGGCTACCCAGACTGACAAGCTGAGTTTGTCCTCTAGGACCCACATGAAGAGATAGAAAACCAACTTCAGAAATTGTCCTCTGACTGCTACACTTGGCTATGGCATGTGTATGCACAGACACTCATACCACACAAATATGATTTTTAAAAAAAGTGGATGGTTATGTGTAAGAAATCGGTAATACTATTCCTTTTTCTTTTCTGTTTTTTTTTTAAAGATTTATTTCATGTATGTGAGTACACTGTAGCTGTCTTCAGACACAGCAGAAGAGGGCATCAGATCCCATTACAGATGATTGTGAGCCACCATGTGGTTGCTGGAAATTGAACTCACAGGACCTCTCTCTTAACTGCTGAGTCATCTCTCCAGCCCTCCGTTTTCTTTTTAAGATTTCACTTTTGAAGTAAAAAATTTTCAAATTCAATTTCAGGCACTTGACCTTTTGTCAATAACAATATACAAAGAAGTTTACCTCATGCTTGTTTATATATTTTATTCAAAGTAGTTAAATTGAATTCCTGCTTGATTCTTTGATGTGTTTGGAATTCTAAAGTTCTATTCTTTTTAAATATGAAATATCTTTGTTATTCTTTTTGTTTCCTTAGCTCTTAACACTGTATGCCAACAAAATTGTTAAATGTTAACAGAAGATATAATTCATCATTGCTCCTTTTCCTTAATTTCACAAACGGAACAGTTGTCCTTGTGTATATTGACTCGCTTTTGCTCGTCTTTTCATAGCTGGTAATTAATGGTAAATTGTTTCAAGGACACATTTCTTCCTGTTTTCCAGACTGCTGTCAGGATGATTATGATGTAAGGGCTTTAGGATGGACATCTTCAGGTTTTTAATAATATTTGAAACTCTTACCTTTTGTGTATTAAATTACATTTGCTTTAGGAATTTAGTTTATGCATTTTGTAGTTGCCCTATTTTTACATCTCAAAATTTTTCTACCTAAGGACACATTTAGTGTGTGCTAAGCTTGAAATAGGTATTCCTTAAATGATAATTCAATAGCATATTAAGTCATAGGTAATGGTTTCAATGCTTTCTGCTCTTTTTATTATATTTTGTTTTTTCTTTTTAAGTGTTTGGCAACATATTGACTGCATGGGGATTGACAGGCAGCATATTCCTGATACATACCTATGTGAACGTTGTCAGCCCAGGTAAGTTACTATACCCGATAAGACTTTCAATTAGTTCACTGAAATTTTTTTTCATCTTCTAAGCATTTGGCATTTTTTTGCAACATCATTAAAGTTTGGTATGATTGTGCAGGTTTGTAACACAAGCCATTTGAACTACTGAAGCAGGAGTATTGAAAAGCTCAAGGTTTGGTAAAACAGAGTAAGCTCAAGTCCAGTCGAGGTAACTTAGTGAGACCCTTTCTCAAAAATAAAAGCAGAAAAAAAAAAAAAAAAGATGGCCTGGAGGAATGTGGTATAGTACTTGTATAGTATCCACACCTAAGGCACAGAGTTTAAGCCTGAGTTCTCCAGAAAAAAGGGTTGGGGAATGTACCTTTATGGTGATAGAATGTTTGACTAACATGTGAGAGGTGCTGAGTTTATTCTCCAGTGTTTCTCTTCTATACCCCCCAAAATGAATTATTACTGTATATAACCCCTTAGTTACATACAGAATTTGGTGGATCTGTTTGTAGTATGTACATTAAACCCCTTTCCCCCATATATGTATGTGGTGTGTGTGAGTGTGTGGGTGTGGGTGTGGGTGTGTGCATTTTTTTAAAAACACATAGTAAATGTACAGTGTTTCTTTCACATAGGAATTTGCTTCTTGGAGAGATCAGTAGGAATTACAAGAAGAAAGCCACTCATCCTTGCCACAGTATATTAAAGCTTATAGTCACAGTATATTAAAGCTTATAGTCACGTGGCAGGAAACAGGATGGGGAGCTCTTCACATACTACCTTCAAAGAAGGTTAATATGGTTAATATGAATGAAGCAAGAGACAAATGCATGTGGAGCAAGAGCAGGTGATATGAAGTCTAAAAAATAGACTTATCAGACGCAGAAGTGCACGCATGAAGAAAAGTTGTCGGAGGGAAAGGAACTGGAGGGGATTCCATGGTCTCGTCTCAAGGGAGGAGAGTGCAGCTTTACCACGGCGAATATAAAAGATTGTAACAGGGCAGAAAAACCAGATGTTCCTGGGATCTTGTTCTGTTCTTGGTTTCCTACTCTTGTGTTTTCTGTCAAATGAATTCAGATAAAATGGTGGAGTATAGTATAGAAAGTAGACAACTTATTTCATAAGTAATTGAGGCACTCTGAAGAATGAGAGTAAGCACCAATCAAATAGGCCATTGTCGGTTTTGTTTTTAAAGTCATTACTATGAAGGCAGGCAAGGAGGACTGTGCTCCTGGGGGATGGAGGCAGAAGGATCTGGGTTGAAGGTCCAGCATGGCTGCACACATTTGTTTGAGGTCAGCCTAGACTACATGAGATCCTTGTCTCAAACAACACCACCATCAACAAGTCTTTTTATTATAGACATTTAAAACCCAATTAAAATAAGGCTGTGGGAATGGCTTACTTGGTAAAGTGTTTGATCTATATATTAAAAAGATGTACATTATCACATGACTTAACCCAGCTTAGAGGAGGCAGAAACAGGAGGATCCCTGGGGCTCACTGGCCCCAGGTTAACTGTCTAGGTTAAGTGTCTAGGTTAACTGGTGAGTTGTAAACAAATGGGGAGGTTTCAAAGGGGATGATACGGGAAATCGTTTTCTGGCCACTACACTCATGTGCACCTTTGTGCTTGCAAATGAAAGTATGTACACATTGAAACTAACAAAAACACACCTCCTTCTAAAGTAAAATAGTAGAAAGAACTCATATTTTGCCCCTGCCTCAGTAATTACCAACAACTTTGTATGTGTGTATATATACATGAATACATATATACGCTGCTTATATAGATGTGTGTGTATATACATATACATACATACATACACACACACACATTTTTTTTTAAAGATTTATTTTTTTTAAAAGATTTATTTATTGTTATATGTAAGTATACTGTAGCTGTCTTCAGATGCACCAGAAGAGGGCATCAGATCTCATTATGGATGGTTGTGAGCCACCATATGGTTGCTGGGATTTGAACTCAGGACCTTAGGAAGAGCAGTCAGTGCTCTTAACCGCTGAGCCATCTCACCAGTCCCAGATGGAGATAGGATCTTTTTTTTTTTTTTTCCCCCCCCGAGACAGCGTTTCTCTGTATAGCCCTGGCTGTCTGGGAACTCACTCTGTAGACCAGGCTGGCCTCCAACTCGGAAATCCACCTGCCTCTGCCTCCCAAGTGCTGGGATTAAAGGCGTGCGCCACCACCACCCCCTGGCTCCAAAACATTCTTTTCAACTAATAACTTTGTTAAATGCCTGTTCCACGTCCTCTGTGGGTACAGATCAACAAGGTTGTAGCTCGTGAGGATCGGGTCATTTCCACTCTTAGTAAATAAGTACTTACTTATTTTTTAAGGGTGACTTCTAATTGAGAGATCTGCCTGCCTCTGCCTCCTAAAATTAAAAGGTGTACTAGCATGTGTACTCTTGCTTCCCACATGCTGGTATTAAAAGCAGGTGCCATTATGTCATAGCTTGCCACATTTTTTTATTTTGAATTAAGATCAATATAACCAGTTTTAAATAATTCCTTCTAAATAATGACTTCCACTCTTAATAAGGACTGTCAAGTATGATGGGAGGCAGAGCTAGGAGGATCTCTGTGAGTTTGAGGCCAGCCTGCTCTACATAAAGAAGTTCCAGACCAGTCAAGCCACATAGTGAGACCATATCTCAAGGAGAGGAAGGGAAGAAAGGGATCAGAAGAAAGAAAGAAAGCAAGAAATTAACAAAGGAAGGAAAGAAAGAAGAGAGAGAGAAAGAAGAAAGAATGAAAGAAGAAATTATATAGAGAAATCAAATACTCCTGATTATCCTTATAGGAAATAGAGTGGGGATCTAGACTAAAGTGTTTATAAAGTGAGCAAAGGATGTGCATTAATAAGCACTAGGACCCGTGGCTAGGCTGTAATCCCAGAGCAGAGCAGCTGAGTCAGAGTTTGAAGCAATTTGGGGTACTTAGTGAGACCATTTCTAAAAATAAACAGTATAAATAAATGGAAACAATGTAAGGCATACTAACTTACTAGCATACATTTACTTAAAACAATTTGTGTTTTTTAATTATAGTTACTAATGTGGATTTATTTTAAGATTTTTTTTTTGCTATAAATTCAAATTTGAAAAATGTGCTCACTTCCTAGGTAAACATTTTCTTAATAGAAAGAAATGGATTAACTTAATTGGTATCTATTGTTCCAGTGTGTGTGTGTGTGTAATCATATATAATCTACATGCTGCATATAATTTAAATTTATTTACTAGAAACATAAAGATTATGAATTCATCATATGTAAATCATCTTCATATCTAAGCTTATGGAAGTTTGATAAGTAACTTGTTAATGTTTTAATATAGGAGTTTGGATAAAGAGAGGGCAGTGCTACTGCAACGCCGGAAAAGAGAAAATATGTCAGGTATGTAGAAAAGAACTGTCCTAAATTCAAATTACTGTGATTTAGAAAGTCAGTGGTCTGAATATTTTTAATTCGATATAAAAACATCTGATTTTTTTTTAATTTTAAAAAATTAAAAGAAAATTTTTGTGTGTGCATGAGTGATTTGCCTACATGTATGTCTGTGTAGCATGTCTGCCTGGGGCCCTCAGAAACCAGAAAAGGGTGCATTGGATGCCCTAGAACTGAAATTATAGACAGTTACGAGCCCCATGTGTGTGCTGAGAGTTGAACTCCAGCCTCTAATCCTTTGTTAATGCATTTTGACTGTCTGTCTTCATTATAATCTCAGGGATAGACCTTTGATTATACAATATGCATGTTCATAGTTTAAGAAACATAATAGCAAGAACAAAGTAAAGAAAAAGCTTAAATCACTTTTTGTACTCACATGTAGGTATGTAATCTTTAAAGAAGTAAAGTATGTTGGTTGAAATAATGATCCATTAACTTACCATGTAAGATAGTATTGTTTTAATTTACAGGATGCCGTTTTTTAAATTTTGTATATGCTGCAATTTTTATGTTTAGGATTTTTTAAAATTTGTTTTTGCTTTTTTAGATACGGTCTTCTATGTAGCCCATGTTGGCCTGAGCTCCCTTGCTTAGGCTGGTCTGATAGGACTTAGTTATGTAGTGCACATTGCGGGCTTGTCTTATAACATCTGATATTCATAATCTCTCTTACTGTCTTTCTCTCTGTCTCTCTCTCTGCTAGGTTAGTGGTGGTTGGGTTTTGTGTTGTTTTTGTTTTGTTTTGTTTTGTTTGAGACAATTTTTTTGGGTAGTTCTGGCTGTTGTGGAACTCCGCTCTGTAGACCAGGATGGCCCTGAAGTTAAAGATCCTCCTGCCTCTGCCTCCGAGTGCTGGGATTAAGGGCATACTAGCATGTGCAATCCTTTTGCTTCCCAAGTGCTGGGGTTAAAAGCAGATGCCACTGTGCCCTAGCTGGCCATCTTTTAATCTTAGGGTAGGACCTGTACAACCAGTTGTGAACAACCATTGTTTTATTCAGCCCTGCTCTTTGGTGGATACTGTTGTTTGTTTCCAATGGTTTTGTTTGTAGTTGTGAAAAGTCCCTTTGATTAAACAATGGTGCATAAGTTTGCTTTTGTGTTATGGAATGACAGGCTCAACTTTTTAAGTGAATATATAATTTTTATAGGTATGACCCTAGGAAGTTTTGAGTTCCATTAGTCATGTGTACTAGCGCCTGTTTCCCCAGAACAGCAAGTGTGTCATCAGACATCCTTTATGATTTATTTGTATGTGAGAAAAGCATTTAGTTTGAATTTCAGTGTATCTTTCCAGTGAATGACTGAAGTGAGAAAATGAATTTATTCTTTAAGAACAAGGAAGTAATCCTTTGTCAGGTGGAGTGTGGCTTTCTTCTCATGCTTGAAATATAAGTATTAAAGTGTTCTGTGTTTTCATTAAAGATGGTGACACTAGTGCAACTGAAAGTGGCGATGAAGTCCCTGTGGAACTATACACTGCATTTCAGCATACTCCAACTTCAGTCACTTTAACTGCTTCCAGAGTTCCCAAGGTTACTGACAAAAGAAGGAAAAAAAGTGGGGAGAAGGAACAAAACTTTTCAAAATGTAAAAAAGTACGTTTTTACCTTTTTATTTCAGATGAGTAGATAAAAGCTGATAGGAAGCTGAGTTACAGGCAAGACATGACTACAGGGAGACCATAGATAGCAGCTAAATGTATGGAAAAATATAGCACGTTTGTATTTTAAAATGTTAAGCAATGTTATTTAAATATTGCAATGCATTTAAAGACTTGCATGGGCTACAGGAGACATTGCTCATTGCTCTGGAATCACTATTATGACAGAAGAGTGACAGGCACTGCAAATGCTTAGCAGAACAGACTGAGAGCAGAGAGAACAACCGTATATTTAATAATTTGCTAGATATGGAAGCATATAACGATGATGTAGAACTGTTTGTAACTTTGAATAATATTCACTTTTAATAAAGGCTTCCTGGTTACAGAATTTCTTATTTTTCTTTTAGATTTTATTTGATATAGGATCCCAAAGATCTCATAAGCCTGTGTATGTATACTCTATAATCATACCATTAGGACAAAAGAGCTTAGTAATGCAGCTCTAATAACGTGTCCCCGTTAATTAGTGGGAAAATATTTCTCACATAGGTAAAAAAGACTTTTCATATTGAGTCTCTTGTTAGAGAAGAGTAGAAGTGTATTTACGCAGTCTAGACAGTCAGCTGTTTCTTTTCTTTTTTTGGTTTTGGTTTTGGTTTTGGTTTTGGTTTTTCAAAACAAGGTTTCTCTGTGTAGCCCTGGCTGTCCTGGAACTCACTCTGTAGACCAGCCTGCCTCTGCCTCCCAAGTGCTGGGATTAAAGGCGTGTGCCACCACTCAGTTGGCTGTTTCTACACTAGCAACAGTTTGTAGCCACATCTCTACTACACTGTAGCTCACCTTTGAAGCACTCTTGCATCTTGTTGTCTTGTACACTGAGCTGACAGGAGTGTTGCTTGTCTCCAGCAAATACAAATGCAGCCTGGCAGTGGCCTCGAGCCTGCTATCTCATGGTTCAGCCCTGTCTCACCATGCTTTGCTCATCTCTGTTGTGTTCACAAAGAGATAACATGGCTTTTCCTGTTCTGTAGTATCTGACCTTCATTTACAGGACAGCAATTCAATGATAGGTTACATAAATGAGTCTTTTGGGTACTGTGTTTTGTGAGGCTATGGCTTTGCTATGGTATAAAAGTTTAGAAATTTGATCCTGATCCTGGCATATTTATTTTACACAGTTTGGTTTAATAAAGCATAAATTGTGTGTTTTCTTTGGATGAAATGACAAGTAAGTATTCAAAATGAATAAACCTAGGTCTTGATTGTATCATTTATCTTAGAATATTGCTGTATATTAGAAATAGTACTTCCCCAGACATTGTCATCAGTACTTAACAGCAATTATAGAGTTAAGAAAATACAAGAACTGGACATAAAACTCCTCACTGTGTGTTAGTTTTTAATATGGTGGCAATATCCAATAAAAATATATAGCAAAAGAATATAGTTTTACTTTGTACTCAGCCTATTCTTATTAAGTTGTTGAAAATAAATTGAATTCATCATAAATTTTTGAAGAGATGACTCTTTTAGAATATTAATAAAATCCAAATAAGGCATTGTTAGCATTTTAGTAATTCAGATTTGATATGGAGTGTTAATAGTGACACACATAAAAGGCACTCACTGTGATTGCCTTACAAGGAAGGAAGGGTTTAGTAACAGCACAGGTTAGTGTTGAGTGTCCCCATATTGAAAATAGGAAAGAGTTGTTAGAAAGTTTTAGAAATTAGAGCATTCTGGATTTTGAATTATGATTTTCAAATTACAGTTTCATCTAAAATCTGTCAATAGAAAAACTATGAGCCGGGCAGTGGTGGCACACGCTTTTAATCCCAGCACTTGGGAGGCAGAGGCAGGTGGATTTCTGAGTTTGAGGCCAGCCTGGTCTACAGAGTGAATTCCAGGACTGCCAGGGCTACATAGAGAAACCCTGTCTCGAAAAAACCAAAAAAAAAAAAAAAAAAAAAAGAAAGAAAAGAAAAGAAAAACAGTATGAAAGACTTTCTAGGCTCAAGTATTTTAGATAAGTGATGCTCAACTTGTACCATTTTCCTTTTCCAAAGAGTCCACAGGGAAAGATTCCCCAACAAACCATTATCATGTTGGAATTTAAACCTAGTAGTTAAGTAAGCTAATGAAAAGATCTTGGGACATCCTGTGTAATTTCAAATCCTCACTCTTTGTTGTTTTGTTTTTGAGACGGAATTTTATTGTGTGGTCCTGGCTGGCTTGGAATTCACGGAGATCCACCTGCCTCTGCCTTAATCCTGAGATTAAAGGCTCTGCCACTATGTGAGTCAAATAGCATTTTCCTTTGTGTCTCCTTCTACACCAAACTTGTCTTATCTTCCTTGATATTTTTTGTGCGGGGGAGGGGAACGTGCCTGTCTGACTCAGCAGCATAGACAATATGATAATACTTAGGCTCTGAAATCTGTAAACATATTTAGTCTTTGGTAATCAAACTTATTCTCAATAGCTCTATTGAGTTTTCTGTTGAAAAAAATCTTAGTATATCTTTAATCTTTTTGTTATTTCAAATTTAATCCAAGTCCCCACACTCTTGTAGCATAGCAATTCATTTCACCCATATAATTGATACCTGCAATTTGGTTATTATAATATTTATCACATAGAATATTTAGTAGTTTTTATCTTAGTACTATTGTATACGTATTTTATTGTTCTAAGTGGTTAAAATTATATTTGTAGTAGACTTTTGGTGTAACTCCATTCATTTCATTTCTTCCCTTGTTCTAGCTTTATTGTTATTGCCAGATGATTTCACTTCAGCAGAATGCTTTAATGAACAGTTGATTCTTGCTATTTATATCCAAGTAGGGAAAAAAAAACTAACTCAGTTCCATACTTATTTTAGGCCTTTCGTGAAGGATCTAGGAAGTCATCAAGGGTTAAGGTAAGTATATTAAATTAAAGCATCACTATTAACTAGTGCTAAACCAAGAGCGTTGTAGTAGCTGCTTGTCTGTACTAGTCTACATGCTGTGGTGCTTGGTAATTCACTGCTTCTAAAAGAAGCAGACCCTTAAAGTTCTAAATGGATTAATAAATCAATTTTTGACAGTTTATTGATGTTGTTACAACATTAACAAAAAGAAGGAGATACTCCTAAAATGTATTAATATGCTACACATTAACCTAGAGGCACATTGAAAATTGTACAGTTGGAATTCTGAGTTAGTCGAACTGAACAGAACTGTAAAACTGAACTGAAAACCACCATAATGTCAGACTAGTCATGTGGACCTGGAATTAGTTAGCATACCTCCTCACAGTTTTGGATGCTCGGATGCCCGTCAAAAGCAACCTCATCCCTACTTTCCCATAAACGTTGGTTTTACTTAGAAACAGTTACCTTATTACATAAAAATGTGACTGGGAATATGGAAATTTTTGTCAGTCTTAAAGAACCATCCTTTTAGCTTGAAAGCATTACAACTCCAGTAATTCTTGAATGAAATTTATAAGACTAAAAAGCTATAAAAGAGCTATATTAAATATATATTATATATGTATATATGTACACATATATTATATGTATATATAATATATATAAAATATAAATCTTTCATTTGTCAAGTAACTGATTGATAATGAAATATGTATATACATAAGATATTCATTCAGCATATTCTAGTACATTTTCCTGCTGGTCATTTGAGTTGAGGCCTTTTACATACTAAGCAAACGTTCTACCGATGAGCTCCATCCCAATGTCACATAAAATATCAATTGACGTTTTTCCATCTAATATAGCTGATTATCTTATTACAGTGTATTGTTCATTGTAGAAAATAACTGATAAAGGTTATATTTTTATGGTACATTTTAGTAATGTACTGTTCAGGTTCACCCCCAAACCTATTTTTCCCCTAGTGAAACACTGACCACTGAGCTGTACGCTCACCCTCTTTTCAGTTGTTATTTTTGGGGCAGGGTCTCACTATATTGCCCAGGGCTGACCTTGACTTCACTGTACCTTGAACTTAATCATCTTATCTCAGCATCTTTAATAGCTGGAGTTTGCAGGCCTGTCCTACCAGACAGACTTGGTTCATAAATGGAGAGATGGCTTAGTGTTTTAGGAGTCTATACAGATTTATTGAAGTTAAAATGAACAAGTTTTTTGCTCTGAAGTAGATATTCGTAGTCTGTAGAATCAGAAATTCACATGCTGGTTGTTTTGTTGTTGTTGCCTTTGTTTTGTTTTGGACACTAGCTGAGATTGATCCAAATTTTAAGTGTTTAATTTGATGTCCTTAAATTGGCTATCATCATGAAAGTGACACTTTCATGTGAGTTTTGCCATTTCAATGTCACTCCAACTTAATTTCCTGGTGTGGTAGCATAGGATTTTTTTTTTCTTCCTTTATTGATTTTTTTTTTTTTTTTTTTTTTTGGTTTTTTGAGACAAGGTTTCTCTGTGTAGCCCTGGCTGTCCTGGAACTCACTCTGTAGACCAGGCTGGCCTCGAACTCAGAAATCTGCCTTCCTCTGCCTCCCAAGTGCTGGCATTAAAGGCGTGCGCCACCACTGCCCAGCGGGTAGCATAGGATTTTAACAAGCTCATTTATGATCTTTTAATTTGATCAGCTTAGATAGGCAATCACTATAGCTTTATATTCTTTTATATAAATTGTGTGTGTGTGTGTGCGTGCATGCCTGTACTTTAAATAGTAATCCTATTTTCCTATGATTTTAGGGTTCAGCACCAGAAATTGATCCTTCATCTGATGGTTCAAATTTTGTGTGGGAGACAAAAATCAAAGCATGGATGGATCGTTACGAAGAAGCAAATAATAACCAGTATAGCGAAGGAGTTCAGAGAGAGGCACAAAGACTAGCTCAAAGACTCGGTAGTGGGAATGACAGCAAAGACATGAATAAATCAGAATTGAATACCAACAATTCACTCTTCAAACCTCCTGTAGAGGTGTGTATCACTTGTCAAAACCTTACAGAACTGCCTCTGTATTATGTGTACCTTAAGTTAGACTGAATTACTGATTTAACTTATACGTTTACTGATTCTAGAGCCATATACAGAAGAATAAAAAAATTCTGAAATCTGCCAAAGACTTGCCTCCTGACGCACTTATCATTGAATATAGAGGGAAGTTTATGCTGAGAGAACAGTTTGAAGCAAATGGATATTTCTTTAAAAGGTATATCCACTTTTTTTTCATGTTGGTTTTTGAGAGTTAAAAAGTTTGGGGCTTATTTAAAGATGTTTTCATTTTATAACCCAGGGTGACCTGGAACTTTTCATTCTTACTGCTTTGGCCTCCTGAGTGCTGCATTTACAGAGATGAGTCACCCACCCCAACAAAAGGAATGCACACACATACAGGATGTCTATATGTTTCTGTAGGCATGTTTATTCCATGACATCTATGTGGAGGTCAGAGGGCAACCTCAGTTGTCAGCCCTCATCTTCCATCTTGTTGAGACTGACCGAGTGACTGCCAATTGTCTTTGTTGTTCACCCCAAGCTAGCTGGCCTCCAATCCTCCAGGGCCTGCCCATCCCTACAACTTGATAGACGCAGCACTAGAATTCCACCACGTCCTGCTGTGTATCTCTGAAGATTATAAGGATTCCAACTCATATGAGGGCTTCCATTTGCATGGCAAGGGTTTTCCCTGCTGAGCCATCTTCCTGGTCTATCGCTGGAGTTTTCCTGGGCCAAGATGCCTTGTGTGCTTCCCCCCCTCACCCACCATGGTCCTTTCAGCATTTTAAAGTGTAGTATAGTATAGCTAACCTGCCAGTGATAACTTCTGCAGTGTGACAACGTGTAAAGATCTATTTCATAGCCTCGTGCTTGTTTCTATATTGCTGAATTCTAAAGTAAGCCACATTGAACAAGTAAAAGCAAGGTAGCTTAGCTATATAGAGTGCCGGTCAGGAATTCCCATTCTCTAAGATTTTTAAGAACCTTGCCCCCCACTATGTAAGTTGCCTCCCACCTACTACTTTCTAGAACCTGAAAAGAGTTTGGTGGCTAAAATGGAAACTCCTCTTTTTTAGACAGGGTTAGCTATGTCCCTGTGCTGGCACCAGCACTTTCAACTACGCTCCATTGCTGTGGTTTTACAGGCTGCTTCTGAAATGGGTATTCTTATGGAGAATTGATTTGATCTTGTGATTGCCATTCTTCTCAGAGATATAGAAATATCTTGGCTATCTTTAGGGAAATAAAAGTCTGTGCTGTTTAATACAATAAAATTATTGACACATTCTTAGTTTATACTTAGTATTTACTTTAAGCCACAAAAAATACGTAAGATCTATGCCTCTTATGTAGCATATTTTATTTGAAATCTAGTATAAATCAATTTTAAACACACTAGGAAATGGGACTTCAAATGCATGTAAAAGGAATGGTTTTTTGTTGGTTCTGCTTTTTGTTTCTTTAATCTCTGCCTAAAGGGGGCTGGAGAGATAGCTCGGCAGTCAAGAGCACTAGCTGCTCTTCTAAAGGACATGTGTGTACTCACATGGTGGGAGCTACAACTATCTAGAACTCCAGTTCTAAGGAATCCACCATCTTTCTCTGAATTCTCTTTGTTCCAGGCACACAGATAGTATGTAGACATGTATAGGCAAAATACCCATACACATAAAATAAAAATAAAAATTAAAAAACTTACTTAAAAAAATTTCTACCTTAATTGCTTTTGACTTAAACAACTTGAGGTAGACACAAGTCTTTTGTTTTTTTGGGTTTTTTCTTAAAGATTTATTTATTTATTTTATGTATGTGAATACACTGTAGCTTTACAGATAATTATGAGCCTTCATCTGGTTGTTGGGAATTGGATTTTGGACCTCTGCTTGCTCCAGTTGGCCCCAAGATTTATTTATTATTATACATAAGTACACTGTAGCTGTCTTCAGACACATCAGAAGAAGGCGTCAGATCTCATTACGGGTGGTTGTGACCCACCTTGTGGTTGCTGGGATTTGAACTCAGGATTCGGAAGAGCATTCAGTGCTCTTACCCGCTGAGCTGTCTTACCAGCCCAAATCTTTTTTGTTTAAAGTATTATATTCTAGAGTCAGATTGTCCGTATTCAAATGCTTGCTTTCTTACTATGTCTATTAAGAAATTTCTTAATCTGTTGTGTTTTTACTTATTTGCCTCTAAAAGAATAACGAACAACTTTTCGTTGTGGTTTGCTTGTCACACTGGGGACTGAATTGAGGACTGTTCCCTTCAAGGCAAGCACTCTGCAGCAAAATTATCTTCTCTAGTCCTATTACACTAAAATCTTATAATATTCTGTTTGTAGGCCATACCCTTTTGTTTTATTCTACTCTAAGTTCCATGGGCTAGAAATGTGTGTTGATGCGAGGACATTTGGGAATGAGGCTCGATTCATCAGGCGTTCTTGTACACCAAATGCAGAGGTAAGCTTACTGACATCTCAGGGGAAACAGGGGCAGAGTCCAAAAGTCTTCTTGCCTTTAACTATTGATGTATTTCATTTTGTCTAGTATTTTTCTGTTGTCAATATTTAGGTGGCAATCTTTAATCTTAAAATTACTATCCATAAGCTGTGTGTAGTTATGCACTCACTTCTTTTTATCTCTTGTGTGGCAGACACAGCCAGAACTCAGAGTTCACAGCTGGCCTGATCTCCACATCAAACAAGTTTTAGGCCAGCCACTGCTACAAAATGAGACCTCATCTTTTTTTCTCTATACCTATAAATCTGTGATGTTGCTTGTAAGAGGGAATATTGAGTTTCTGTTGATGCTGGAAACTCTGTTTGTAGGTCAGATCTGTTATTTTATGAACTTCTGTGATACTAGCTAAAAGCTAAAGCAGATATATTATTTTTTATTTTTACATTTATTTAGTGTGTGGGAAGGGAGGATGGTACTGGAGACCAAACTAGGACTTCACACATGTTAGGCAAGTATTTTACCACGAAACTACATCACCAGCCTAATGTGCATTACTTTTCTGTTTAAATTAGTAGTGCCATGGGAAATGAAACTAAAACCGTGTCAAAGGAAAGTTTTGTTTTTTTTTTTTTTTTTTTCCTTTTTTTGTTTTTTCAAGCCAGGTTTCTCTTTGTAGCCCTGGCTGTCCTGGAACTCACTCTGTAGACCAGGCTGGCCTCAAACTCAGAAATCCGCCTGCCTCTGCCTCCCAAGTGCTGGGATTAAAGGTGTGTGCTACCAATGCCCAGCAGGAAAGTATTCTTAAGTGTACGATTAGTACTCAGGATGGTGTGTGTGTGTGTGTGTGTGTGTGTGTGTGTGTGTGTGTGTAAGAACCTCCCATTTGAAACATGATATCTGCTCAGAGGAGAATGCATTGTTGGTTCTACTGTGAAGGTAGAGATAGGCTATGGGGATAAACTGTTGGCAGTGTACCTTTGAAGACCTTTCAGGTGATGACTACCAATTTGTAACTCTTGTGATGAATGGTACTTTTCCATATGATGTTTATAAAATGGTTTTAGGAGTATTTTTTAAGCCAGTCATGATAATCTACAGCCTTTAATCCCAACACTCAGAAGGCAGAGGCAGGTGGGTCTCTATGAATTCTAGGCCAGCCAGGGCTACATAGTGAGACACTGTCCCAAAACCAAACCATAACAACAATAATGAATAATTGTCTTTTTTTTTCTTTAAAGATTTACTTATTATTATAATTAAGTACACTGTAGCTGTCCTCAGACGCACTAGTAGAGGGCATCACCTCATTACAGGTGGTTGTGAGCCACCATGTGGTTGCTGGGATTTGAACTCAGGACTTTTGGAAGAGCAGTCAGTGCTCTTACCCACAGAGCTATCTCACCAGCCCATGAAGAATTTTCTTAATTACAAAATAAAGTTGCTCTAAGTAGTTTATAGAAATGTAAAATTATTCTTCCTATTTAACAGGTGAGGCATGAAATTGAAGAGGGGACCATACACCTCTACATTTATTCTATACAGAGTATTCCAAAAGGGACTGAAATTACCATTGCCTTTGATTTTGACTATGGGAATTGGTAAGTTCAAATCTGTAAATGGCTTATGTTGTTTCAAAGTAGTTTACTGTCTTCATAATAATTTAGACATAGTTATGGCTTTATCAGGAGACATTAAAAGTCCCTGGGTTAAGTGTGCTGTTATGAGGTCCCCACTCTTGTCCCTTATTTCCAGACTTTGTGAGTGTTCACGCCTTCTAGTTCGTAGCTCAAACACCTCTTCAAAACTGACTTTATTATGTGGGTATTTTTTCCCCTTTCTTTCTTCTCCTTCAAGTTGTTATTTACTTCAATTTGTTAAATAAATAACTTGCTGTGTCACTTGATTATTAATACATAATCTTTTTTCTTAATAACAGATAGTGCACCACATTTTCTTTGCAATATAACAGAAATGGTTTGTTGGAGATCCTACACTTAAAAAAAAAAACCTGTATTTTTCAGACTATAATATGAAATACAAATAACACAAGTAACCATGTACTTATTTTCCAAATTATGAAATAAAGTAGGATATGTAGCTCAATGGTTAGAGTGTTTGTCTGGTGTTTGTAGAGTCCTAGGTATGATCCCTAGGCCTGAGGAAAAACGTCAGGCATGATAGTACAGGCCTGTAATTCTCTTTTTTGAGGGTAAAGAGGAGGATTTAAGCTAGCCTCAACTCCCTTTGATATCCTTTCAGCTTCTGCCTCCTGAATGATGAAATTACAGATGTACACTGTACACTTTTACTCTCCTTTGAATTCCTTATGTATTTTGTAGTCTTTTGGGTTATAAACATTTTAATGAATTTCCTCCAATATTTTAATTTTTTTTGAGTTTTTTTTTTTTTTTTTTGAGGGTTTTTTTTTTTTTTTTTAAATGTGTGTAGGACAGTATATACCACCAGTGTGTATGGATGCTAGAGGCCAGAAGAGGATGTTGCAGCTAGAGCTGGGTTGGGAGCCATCCAACTATGGGTGCTGGAAACTAAATTTGGGTCTTCTGAAAGAACAAGTGCTCTCAACCTCTGAGCCATCTCTCTCACATACTATACACTTCATGTGACAGACATTATTTCTAAAATTAAGCTTTTAAGTGCATATTATCGTTTCAGAGTACTGTCCTTTTACGTTCATATTCATCTCTATGATTGAGTCAGATTTATCATATCAACTTGGCCTTTCCTTCTTATTTATATATATGTTAATGTGCATGTATGACACATGTGTACTGGTTCCTGCAGCTGCCAGAGACATTGCATCACATGGAGGTGGAGCAGTGTTGTGAGGACCCTTCTGTAGGGATGCACATTCATGTTCCTACAGCGGCAGGGAGTGATGATCTCTAACTACTTAGGAAGCTCTCCAGCTGACTCAGGCTTTTTCTTTTGAAAATGTATTGGTAAAAACATGGATGTTTAACATATGGTGCCTCTTTTTTAAAATGCTTACCTACTGCCTTATCCTCTCCTGCTTTTTAAAAAGACTTTTCAACGCTTCAGAAAGGGGAGATTTAACATAATGGTTTATGCTCATGCCTTAGGAGACTGTCATCCCATACAAGTTCATAATATAAACTCTTACTGACCTGATTACTCATGATGTAACGTTACACCAGTTTCTGCATCTCTCTATAATTCCTTAACTCAAGACCGACAACCTTCTGGGTGTTAAAATATGTAATCTGTTTATACAGCAGTTCCTAGCATGGAGGAACTTCATGCTAGGGAAAACTTCAACTTGTTAAGTAACTTGCTTGGTCACTTGATTATTAATACATAATTATATTTGCAATTAAGTGTAATCCTAAAAGGAAGCCTTTAGAATCCTGTGAGCTAACTTTAAGGTCATCTGTAAAATTGAGAATACTAATAGTTAACAAGAAGGTGAGGAACAGTGTAGTTTTTCAGACCCCCGTTTAAAAGAGAGAAGATCATAATTAAGTTTTATTCAAGGAATATTTTAGGGAGAACTGATTATTAAAACCATTCTTGATGTGTAATGTGAACTAGGTAAGATCTGGTATGTATTTTAATTGAAGTCCAATTTATAGTCAATATAACACTTTCAGACTCAATAAGGATGAAGCTTTACCTTAATATGTTGTCTTGTATAAGCTATGGAATCATTTTACTTTAAAAGAATGTGTTCAAAAACTCAACCTCTCAAAGGTGGGTACCACAACTCAGGAGAACACTTGCTGAGCATATCTGAAGTGTTGGTCTTTGGGTGGTGGTGGCACACACTTTTAATCCCAGCATTTGGGAGGCAGAGGCAGGTGGATTTCTGAGTTTGAGGCCAGCCTGGTCTACAGAGTGAGTTCCAAGACAGCCAGAGCTATACAGAGAAACCTTGTCTCAAAAAGCCAAAAAAAACAAAAAACAAAAACAATGAAGTGATGGTCTTTGGGTTCAATCCCTAGTAGCATAAAACAATGGAATAACAAAACCAGTATCTAATACTTTGTTTTTATGAGAAAACATCTATTTTGTGATACCAGAAATTCAAATTAGTAGGGTGTTAAGGCTTATGAATTTTATGGTGTTACACCCTAAAAGAGATTATGAATATCACAGTCTTGCTTTATATATTAATATTTACCTGGTTATCATTTCAGTAAATACAAGGTGGACTGTGCGTGCCTCAAGGAAAATCCAGAGTGCCCTGTTCTAAAGCGCAGCTCGGAATCCACAGAAAACATCAATAGTGGTTATGAGACCAGAAGAAAAAAAGGAAAAAAAGAGAAAGATATTTCAAAAGAAAAAGATATACAAAATCAGAATATTACTTTGGACTGTGAAGGAACAAACAACAAAATAAGGAGTCCAGAAACAAAACAGAGAAAGCTTTCTCCATTGAGGCTGTCGGTGTCGAACAACCAGGTACCAACGTCTGCTTTTCAAGGAATCATTTGAGAGAGGGAACTGTTGTATTTAAACCCTTTTTAAGCATACAATTCTTTAACAGTTTATCTTTTTTCCAGTGCCCACGTTGCAACAGGGGCTAACATATGCTAACATATGCTAGCCGTGTCTTCCTACACTCTCGGCCAAAGTATTAGGAAGGGTCACACTGACAGATCTTTACAGAAATTGAACATTTCCCTAAGACCAGGTCATTTAACAACATTCTAGGTGGATTTTGTAGTTGATTTGAGACATTGTCTCACTGAGTGGCTTGGAACTCCCTATTACTGACCAGGCTAGCCCTGAATTCAGATCTGTCTACATCTGCCTCCAGAGTGCATGATTAAAAGTGTGTGCCACTGTCTTGTGTCTAGCCATCTTAAGTATTAAATTGAACAAACATTGGAGATTTCGTATCAGCAAGCTTGGGTGAAACACTACTGTATTTGACAGGAGCTCCAGAAAACAAAATTAACTCACTAGTATAAATTTGAAAACTTCATTTAGAAGTTCAGATTTTGGTGGGCTTATTTCCCAAAAGGCACAGTATAGTTCCCAGTTTATAGCTGAAGTAATGATTTGCATTTTTCAGGAACCAGATTTTATTGATGATATGGAAGAAAAAACTCCTATTAGCAATGAAGTAGAGATGGAATCTGAGGAGCAGGCTGCAGAGAGGAAAAGGAAGATGGTAAGTTGGGAGTCTTTTAGTTTCTTATGGTGCCCTGGGCTGGGGCAGCTGCTCTCCCACAAGGGAACTGCTTTTATGTGGGCATCTGCCCTGCAAGTTAGCAAATTTGGGATGTGTAACATTGAACAGTTTTGCCTGGCTTTCCCATTACTATTTAAATACACTTAACTTGTTTTTCTGTTTTGGTTTGGTTTTGTATTTTTAATGATTTTCATTAGGCATTTAAGAATGGATACCACCTTTAAGAAATAACATTTTTGAAGCTAAGAATTGTTAATAAATTTAATGCCACAATTATTGTTCGGTATGTCTTTTCATTAGCTGAATATATAGTTTCTTTTCATGATTTAGGAGAGAAACAGAACTATTTGCATCACTGTTAACTCAGGTAAGGTGCATAGCAAAGTCAGTTACGCAGCAAAATTTGATAAGCCTCCGTGACCTAGTGGCCTCCATGTTTGTGCTCGTGCTGTTACCGGAACAACAGTGCTGTGCCCCTCATGATTTATCTGCAAAGGTTTCCTCAGTACAGATGCCAGACAAGAGGTTGTAAGTCAGTTCTAACAGCAGAGTCTATTGACTCATCTCTGTACCTCAGGATCTGCAAGGCTGGAGCCATAGGATTGCCATGAGATGAGGAGACATGAGCGAAGTACACAACCCAGCAGCTTGGGGATCGAGCACTTGCATAGCTTGTAAGAGCCTGAGTTGATCTGCTGCACCCAGCAACTGAAAAATTACCATGTAAAGAAGTGTGAGCTGCCATGTAGGTGATGGGAACTGAGCCCAAGTCCTCTGGAAGAGCACCCAGTGTTCCCAACCACTGAGGGGCTCCAGCCCCTCTTTTGTTTCTAGATGTGAGGGTATAGTGTGTGCTGTATCTATGTAGCTAAAACTGTCTGGGACTCTTCTTGAGAACCATTTGCCTCTGCTTCCTGATGTTTTAATGGCCTATTACAGTCACATAGCTCAAACTGGGGCCCAGGGAAGTCGAGTCATGGTGGTGTTCACATTTAGCACAGAAATTTGAGAACCAAATGAAAGGATGGTCAATAAGTTATGAGGTCTCTAGACTCAAACAGCTAGCTAGGAGTATCCAGAGTTGTGTTATCCTTGTTGCATAAACTCTTGACACGGGAGCACAACTACTCATCTACCCTTGTCAAAAACTTTATATGATGATGTCATCTACCTTTTTAACTGAGTATGCAGTTTGAGGCACACACATGGAGCTGGACTGGCTTGGAAGAAAAGGGACCAAGCATCCAGATAAATGTAATCAATCCTGGTCATCTGTGAGGTGACAGGTGTCTAAGCCAGGTAGTTTTCAAATACTAACAAACTCCTTATGAGAACCCACGTCATAAGCCTGTGTGCTGGGGAGAAAACTTACATGGTTTTTAGAACAGTAGCAGCTTAGTAATGAGCGGACTAAATGGACAAGACCCAATTAGAATAGATATGAGCTCAGTGAAGTGTCTTCTGGGTCCAGCTACTATCTGTGCCCTTTACCTACATTATACACAAGCCTCACAATTTTCTCAGCTTCCCTCCACATCACACAGCAGCATGGCTTAGTGGGTGAAGCTGTTTGCTGCCAAGCCGGTGATCTGAGTAAGATCTCTAGGCCCATAAATGTCTAATTTGATGTCTGGGAAAAACGATGTCATAGTTAGCTAGGTTAATTCTATTGGTTCACCTTATCTGCACTTGAATACCTTGCGACTTTTAGGGTACGTGACAACCCTTCTGACATTCCTGGTTTTTATTTTGTGTAACACTATTATTCATAATCTCTGCTGTTACTTATGCATTTAGAAGTGAATGAATTTAGCAAGCCAGTTTAGAATGTGCCAGGTTTTAATATTATTAAAGTATGAGAGCAGATTTTTTTTGTCAGGAAGTCATCTGACGACAGACACACGGTGGGTGTCACCCTCGCATGTCCCTTACTGCACGGCAGACTGCTGCTATGACCTTTCTCAGCTTCTTATCCTTGAGGAGGAACCATTTTTGTTAAAATGCATGGCAGAATGGAATAAGTTTATTGTTATAGTCTGTCCAAACTAAATGAGATGGTTATGCTCTATTTAAATACCTTGTAATAAATCCCCAAAACCTTTAAGTGCTTCCCAGCACACCTCTATATATAGCAGTGACAGATGCTTTATACAGAACATAATTCTCATTTAACAAAAATCTGAGTGCTTGCTATGTGGGTAGGGTTCACTCTAAGTACTAGGTGAATAGAGAAGGCACACTGCACTCATAATGGTCGTAGCGAAGCATGAGTGTCGGGGAAGAGGACTGTGAGGGGTGCATTGAACTCTCAAGTGATAGAGGAAATGGGAATATCATGCAAGCAAGGCTTATTACTTTGGAATGATTTTCATTATTAATAGTCTAAGTGATCTTTAAAGTTGTTATCAGTTTTGTTTTGGGAGGGGTGTTTCTCTGAGTAACAACTCTGGCTGACCTGGAATTCCCTTTGTAGGCAGGCTGCCCTCAAACTCATAAGAGGTACCCCTACCAGGACCCCATCCCTACCCGAGTGCTGGGATTAAAGGTGTATGCCACCACACCCAGTTCATTTATCAGTTCTGATTGCTGTTTGAAAGGGGCTTGGGGAAGACTGCTTTTAAAATAAGACTTGGATTCAGGAGATGCTCTTTGGTTTCATCTTTATTTTACATGCAGTTTTATGTTTCTCAGTTTTAAAATTAGGGGTATTTTATTGTTGGAATATTTGCAGCCCTTGGGCTGAGGCTGAGGAAAAGAGACTCAAGGCTGCAGAGATACAGTCTCCCCAGCCGCTCTTGATCGTGCACTCTGGCACTCCAGAGCAGGAGGACTGCTCTTGAGACCAGGGGTCATTTTAAGAAAAGGCATGTGATAGACAGCAAGGTAGACAAGCAAGTCAGGAGAAGCATGTACTTCTGACACCACATTTACCTATAAACTACTTGTGGGGCTTAGGCTTGAGGCTTATTTCCAGTTCCAAATGAGTCACAGCCTAATCAGTACAGTTGATTTTCCACAGCAGCATGGCTTAGTGGGTGAAGCTGTTTGCTGCCAAGCCGGTGATCTGAGTAAGATCTCTAGGCCCAAGTTGTCTTTCACACAGCACTTTGAAATGCATACCTCTCCTTCCCACAGACATACACAAATATGCACACACACAGAAATTAAAAATTTTAAATTATCAAAAGCACATCTCAAATGGGAATAGGTCCAAAGCAGATTTTTTTCCTTCTGCTTACATGAAATTATAATACTAAGAAATAATGTACTAAGATATATCACAAGAACAGTGGGTCAGGGAGGTGACATGGAGTACATGCACATACTCTGGTTAATACCTAAAACTTCAGCGTAACAGATCGAGCTCTGAATTGGAATCTGCCAGTTCCCCAGCTTACAGATAATGAAGTAGCTTTGGGCTCAGGATAAAGCCATGGCTTGTATCACAGTTCTAAACTACAGCCATTACAAGCTACAAGTGGTAGTCTTATGAGAGGTTAATTACAATGCCCAGTATCTCTTGTCTCCCTCACCAGCTTGTTCCCTATAAACTCGTTAACATATTTTTCAGATAGATAGGTAAAATGGTTGCTTCTTTACATATAACCATGTATGAAGGAATGCATTAGATACAGTGATGAATATAAAACCTGGGGGATGGTGAGATGATTCAGTGGTTAAGAGCACTGGCTGCTCTTCAGAGGTCCTGAGTTCAATTCCCAGCAACCAAGGGATATGATGCCTTCTTCTAGCTCAGATGTAGATGCATCAGAGCACCCATACATTTAAAGACATTTAAAGATAAACATGTTTTGTTTTGTTTTTTAAGATTTATTTATTATATGTCAGTACACTGTAGCTGTCTTCAGGCACTCCAGAAGAGAGCGTCAGATCTCATTACAGATGGTCATAAGCCACCATGTGGTTGCTGGGATTTGAACTCAGGACCTCTGGAAGAGCAGTCAGTGCTCTTACCCACTGAGCCATCTCTCCAGCCCAGTAGCACATGTCTTTAATCCCAGCACTCAGGAGGAAGAGGCAGGCAGATCTCAGACTTTGTGGCCAGATTAGGTCTACATGGTGAGTTCCAGGACAGCCAGTACTACATAGACTAACCCTATATTTTAAAACAAAACAAAACAAAACAACCTAATTTTTTAAATCAGTGTAAGCAATCAAACATGTAAATACTTTAAGATAAATCTGGGTTAAAGTTATTAGCAATTTGGTGCTTTCAACTTTATTCAACTATATGATAAACACATGTAGAAATTTAAAATTTGTGCTTTTATCAGCAGCTAATTGGAAAGATGAGTAAATAAGCAGTCAGGAAACTCATAATTTATGCAAAGGCCCTAACTTTGAGTCACCTACATACATGTGTATTTTTTGTTCCATCAACAATATGCAATGTGCCGTTTTTTGGTGGGGGGAAGGACTTAACTAGCTGAAGATTATAAAGGAGTGTTTTGTTTAATCAACATGTAGTTATAGTGTTTTCAAGGGAGTTTAGCTTTTAATTCACCACGTCTAGGTCTTGACATCATATAATTGTATCTCTCTGACCCTCAATCTCACAATCGAAAACACTGAAATACTGAATTTTTTAAAAAATGAATTTCAATACATAATTTAAATACATAATTAGAGTGATTTTTCACTTACAAATCCCTCTTTTTTTAAGATTTATTTTTACGTATATGAGTATACTGTCAATGTCTTTGGACACACCAGAAGAGGGCATCATATTCCCATTATAGAAGATGGTTGTGAGCCACCATGTGGTTGCTGGGAATTGAACTCAGGACCTCTGGAAGAGCAGCCAGTGCTCTTAACCACTGAGCATTTCTCCAGCCCCCAGAAATACTGAATTTTATTAAAGAAACCTGACATAAATTCATTACTGTGTTACAAGTTCCAGGATAATTATAATACACAAAATCTCTTCCTTGGATATCTAATGTTGAGTTATTCACATATAAAAGATTCTTGGGTATCAGGAGAAATAGCTCTTTGATTAGGAGTGCTTACTGCTGGCTTTTCCAGGGGGCCTGGGCTCATTGCTCAGCACCTACATCCATGGGAGATCTGATGCCTCCTCTTGGCCTCCAAGGGTACTTCCATGCAGATGGTGCACACAAACTCATACAGGCATACACACAAACATATTTAGAAATATATATAAATATATTTATATATAAAATAACCTTGTTTCTTCTGAAAAATATTTTTTCCAAGTTTTAAAAACATTTTTGAAAAGAAGCAGTTAATAGTAATTAAAGGCACCCCTCCAACCAGGTCCAACAGGTGAAGTAATTTCACAAAAGAATTATTTTTGTGAATGGTGAATTTTAGAAAAACATTGATATACAGAGGCAGGTTTTTATGGAGGTCACTTTTTAAAGGCGTTAAGATAAAAGTAGGAACAAAAAATTGAGAATTTGGCTTTGAAATTTCCAGTTCTGAGTTTCCAGTTCCTCTGCTCTTCCAGAGGTTTTGAGTTCTGTTCCCAGCAATCACATGGTGGCTCACAACCCTCTATATAATGAGGTCTGATGCTCTATTCTGGCATGCAGGTGTATAGGCAGATAGAACACTCATATACATAAAATAAATCCTTTAAAAAAATTCCAGTTCTGGTGTGAATAAATAAATACTTTAATGTTTTGAATTACCAATTTTAAATTTTGAGGAAAAACACAGAATGGGTCTATGAACAAGTAATCTTACCTCTGTGGACCTCAGTTTCCTGTGTGTAAAATAAAAAGGGTGAAAGTTAGAAACTCGTTACAAAGCAATCCAGCTGAGCTGCATTAACATCTTCTGTTCCTTACTGAGTATGTTTACTACAAACACAGGACAGACTAACAGCAGTTATCTATCAATGCTTAAATCTCTGCCAATAATTACTGGAACTAAAGCTGACACTCCAGTGTTGCGAAGTGTATGGCAGCCAGATCTTGAGTTTCTGATCTTTCTTTCTTTCTTCCCCACATCGATGACAATGAAGGAGGGAAGACAAATGGATCTGAGTCTCATGACCTGGTTCTTTGAGTGGAGAACTGGACAGTTGATGGACCTGCTTCCTGCTTCTGGTTGAGAGCTGAAGCATTTGCCAGGCCCTCTGCTGGAGGCTCTGGGTCTTGTTCTTAATATTCTCTACCCAAGAGTGTCAGTGTAAGGAAGGAAGAGCAGAAGGTAGAGGAATGCCTTAAGAGAATTGTAATGGAGGGCAAAAAGGTGAAAGAAATGACAGCTAACGTTTTTGTTTTTGGAATGCTAACATTTTTTCCAAGTACTTTTTAAAAGCTTCATGTTTTCTATTTGAACTCAGTAACAGTGTTTATATGTTTAAGTATTATATGCTTTTACACTCCTAAAAAGGTTAAAAGTAATTTACTAGGGTGACAGAGCTATTTACTAAAAATTACTAGTAGGATCATGGTTTGAACCTAAAACTATGCCTTGACTCCTGAAGTGCATATGAATTTTTTCATTTCAACATATTGTTTCCTTAGGAATTTTCAGTTTTTTCTGTTTGTTTGTTTTAAAAAAGGCAAACTTGTGTATTGAAATATTTTTGGTTTCGTAAAAAAATAAGTTTTATTTTTGTTGTTTTTTTTTTTCTTTCATTTTTTGGCTGTTTTGATTTGCTGTACCGTTGTCCTTTCTTGGCAAAGGCTCACTGAGATGACGTGTGGGACTCACACATGCTGAGCGCTGTAACCTGTCCCCATACCTACCATGATAGATTTGTTATGCTAATACTTCTTCTCTCTTTTTCTCTTTTTTAATAGATTTATTTATTTTATGTGTATGAGTACACTGTAGCTGTACAGATGGCTGTGAGTCATCATGTGTGTGGCTGCTGGGAATTGAACTCAGGACCTCTGCCGGCCCCGCTCGCTCCGCCCCGCTCACTCTGGAGTAATTCACTGTAGCTGTCTTCAGACAGCACCAGAAGAGGGCGTCAGATTCTCATTATGGGTGATTGTGAGCCACCATGTGGTTGCTGGGATCCGAACTCAGGACCTTCGGAAGAACAGTCAGTGCTCTTACCTGCTGAGCCATCTCGCCAGCCCTTGTTATGCTAATAGTATCACAGCAGTTTTTAAAATCTGTCATGTACATTTGACATTTAGTATTTTTGTTTGGAATAATGATACTTACTTCAAATTTAAATTCCATAGACAAGAGAAGAAAGAAAAATGGAAGCAATTTTGCAAGCTTTTGCCAGACTTGAAAAAAGAGAGAAAAGACGAGAACAAGCTTTGGAAAGGATCAGTACAGCTAAAACAGAAGTTAAGCCCGAATGTAAAGAGTCGCAGATCATCACCGATGCTGAAGTGGTCCAGGTATTAGTACTCAGGGTTACCTTGATTCTCTACACAGTATAGTGTAATATAAAAGTGATAACTGTGAGCTGACATGCTATTGTGTGCATGCATATGGAGGGTCAGAACTCTTGTAAGTCAGTTCTGTCCCTCCTTAGTCCTGTGGGTTCTGGACCTCAAACTGGTCTTTAGGCTTTTGCGCAATTGCTTTGACCGTGAAACATCTCACTAGCTCAAGAATATTAATACCCAATTATTAGTCTTTTAAAGCATTTTCAAACCCTATGGGGAATTTAGAATTGAGATGAGACTATATTTGACTTCCTTTGGAGTAAGAAAGTGTTAACTTGTTTGGACTTGTTACCAGAAGTTGGATAATTCAGTAACACTGCTGTATGCCTACTGACTTTAACTCAGTCTGCAGCACCTATGTGGCTGAAGGAGAAAACCCGCTCCCACAGGCTGACCTCTGGCCTCTCAAGGCACATGTGAAAACATATACTTTTTGTTTCTTCTTTTGTTTTTTGTTTTCGAGACAGAGTTTCTCTGTGTAGCCCTGGCTATCCTGAACTTACTCTAGACACTAAGCTGTCTTCAAACTCAGAAATCTGAGTATTGGATTCAAAGGCGTGCAGCACCATACCCAGACTAAAATACATGAATTTTAAAAAGGATTCTGGAAAGCTAGTTTTTAAAGTAGAGAATGCTATATTTCAACATAAATATATCTGTAAACATCAGAAGTCCCACTGTTGTATTTTGAACTAGGAACAAGTAAAAGAAGAAACTGCTATCAAGCCAACTGCTGCCAAAGTCAATAGAACTAAGCAGAGAAAAAGCTTTTCTCGTAGTAGGACTCATATTGGACAGCAGCGTCGGAGACACAGAACTGTCAGCATGTGTTCAGACATACAGCCGTCTTCTCCTGACATCGAAGTTATGTCTCAACAGAATGATATTGAAAATACTGTACTTGCTATAGAACCAGAAACTGAAACTGCAGTAGCAGAAATAATTACTGAAGCGGAAGTTCCAGCACTTAATAAATGTCCCACAAAGTACCCCAAAACAAAGAAGGTATGCGTCCTAATGACAGTTTGCAACAAGTGTCTCCTAGCTGAATGGTTATTTTAAAAATTCAACCTACACCCTATAATGATCTAAGAAGTGTCATTTTTACACTTGCAGATATTTGACTAAGAATGAGAAGTACCAAATTGTCAAGAACATTAATAGTTTGTATTATGAAGATTAAATATATGAACACCTTTAGTATTGTAGTTCATGATTTCGCTGAGGTTGTCTTCCTATGTATAAAATATCCATTTCTCTGAAACTGGTTTAGCATACTTCCCTCTCCCATGCCTAGGAATCTAATCCAAGGCCTTGTGAATGACAGGCAAGCACTCTACCCCAGAGCCACACCCCAGCTCTTCTTCATTGTTTGTACATTTACAGTTACTTTATGTAGGTAGATTATAAGAATTAAATATGAAAAAAACATGTGATTTCATTAGAATGTACTAAGAATACGGATTTAATTTTTTCATTTGTGTGTATGCACTAGAGTACACACGTTGGGGTTGTAGGAGTCAGTTCCCTCTTACACTATGTGGGTTCTAAGGAGAGCAAAACTCTCTTATCCATTAAGCCATTTATTTCATTGTAGCTCCTTGTATTTATAAGGAAGATCAGTGTTATATCAGATTATTAATAAAAAACACTGGAAAACTGTCAAGAGTTAATGAGACGATTTACAGCAAACTGCTTATGAATTTGACCAACTTGATCTTTTCAGCTTAAAAGTAATAGCATAGCCTTAGAGGCTGCTGGTTTTGTCCAAGTAAATGACAACACACAGGGACAAGTGACTTAGGGCTTAAACCTTTTTTTTCCTTACCTAATTTCATACTGTTTTGTAGGCAAGCTGCTAAAGAATAATATGCATAAAGAATTCTGTAATCTCAGGATTATATAAGTCACTGGCAGACTCTTAAATTTCTTTACCAGAGAATTATAGGTTTTGTTTGAAATGTTACTATAATGTTTCATTCAAAGCCTGTGCACTATAGTGCCTTAAATAAAGTGGATACTTGCCTTTGATAGTAAGTATATTGCTTACCCACATTTGGAAGGGAAAAAAATTAAGTTTCTTTTTGAAATGAAAAATACTTGAGTTTTTAAACTATTTTCTCAATAACAAATATCACATTTTTATATTTGTTAAATATGAAATGTAAATATTTGTTAAAATATAAATATTTGTTAAAAACAAATTGTGTTACAGCATTTTATCATTTAGTGCTAAAATATCATGAATTCCTAAAGATGCCATTCTGTTTAATAATACATAGAATAGCTTTGTCCTACAAAGGTACAGAGAAGAAATTATACATACAGGAAAAGGGAGAGAGAAGCAAAAATGCTTTGAAATTAAGGAACATGTCTGTATGTGTATGACTATACACATTTAACACTTGTTCAGGAATGCACGTTTAAGCTAGGAAATGAAAAACCCCAATTGCAAAAAGAAATGTTCCTATGTACCTAGTTTTTTTAAAAGGTGAGGACCAGGTGTATTCAGGCAGCCAGGAGAGACTACATTGTGAGGTCCTGGGTGTGGCTCAGTAGAACAGCACTTACCTAGCATGTGCAAGGCCCTGGGTACGATCCTAAGCATTTCAACAACAACAACAACAACAGCTGCAGTATGTACAAGGTAGATAATAAAGTTTCAGAAGGCTAGGATCTTTAAGAGGTATTTCAAACCTTAAGAATTGTCAGTGTGGACATATTTCTTTTATCTATTTGCTGACCTCATCTCTAGGCAACTGTGACGGGCACCTTGGCTAAAAAAAAGCACTGCTTAAGAATATCAGACTTTCCTAACCAAACAGTTTCATGTAAAATACTAAACAACGTATCTACATTGTTTATGGTACTTGTTGGTATCTCCTAGATTTTACTATATCAAAAAAACAATTTTTTTTAAAAGTCCCTTTTCTTTTTTTCCTTTGAAACAGTCTGGCTATGTAGTGCGATTGGCCAGGTACTTACTATGTAGCCCAGGCTGGCCTCAACTTGTGTCAGTCCTCCTGACTCAACTGTGGATTATAGGCAGTGCACCACTATAACCTGCCAAAATTATTGGGGTTCTGTAATACATTTTTTTACATATACCCATGTATTTTATCCCTATAAAATATTATATAATAATCCGTAGAATAACAGTTATACAATGAAAAATACTGATTAGTGGGGTTTCTTTTTCACTACATAACATGAATAATTTTTGTTAAAGATTTATTACTATTAATTATGCGTGTGTTTCCGTCTGTGGGTATATATGCACAGGAGTGCAGGTACCCATCTAGATCCCCTGGAGCTGGAGTTACAGGCGGTTGTGAGCTACCTGACATGGGTGCTGGAAACCGAACTTGGGTCCTCTCTCCAAGAGCAGTACATGCTCTTAACCTCTGAGCCATCTGTCCAGCCCCGTAATGTGAACAATCTAAATTACCCAACTTATCGTCTTAGACGATGTGCCAATATCTAATTTGATATTAGAATATTCTGTAGTGGAATATGTGCAATTACCATATAGTGATCCAAATGTTTCTGTTCTCTAGCACTTGGTCAATGAATGGTTAAGTGAGAAGAATGAGAAGACAGGAAAACCTTCAGACAGCCTTTCAGAAAGGCCTCTGCGCACAACCACAGATCCAGAGGTGTTAGCTACACAGCTCAATTCCTTGCCAGGTCTCACTTACAGCCCCCATGTATACTCTACTCCTAAGCATTATATTAGATTTACATCACCATTCCTTTCGGAAAAAAAGAGAAGAAAAGAAACTACTGAAAACATTTCTGGCTCATGCAAAAAGGTAAACTTTTCTTTGGATATAAAAATCTAGGAGAAGCCAAATGCAAATGTCAGTCCTTACTGCAGCTCCTCACAGTGAGATGCTTTGTGATCAGCTTTGCATTTATACACACAGCTGCAAACTGATCCTTATTCGTTTAATTTCTGTTTTATTCAGCGATGGTTGAAGCAAGCCCTGGAGGAAGAAAATTCAACAATTTTACATAGATATCATTCACCTTGTCAGGAAAGATCCAGGAGCCCTACAGTTAATGGTGAAAATAAAAGCCCACTACTGCTGAGCGACAGCTGCTCCCTCCCAGGTACTGTTGCTGTTCAGTGGTAGGTGAGTGAGGACTGTGGCGGGCAGCCAGGGCAGCCTTGTGAAGAGAAGCCCACAGCTACAGGCATCCTCTTTCTGCTCAGCACACTTTCTGCATGAAGAAAGTTGTAAAACCATCGTTGGAAATACTGCTTATGTTGGGATTTAGTGTGGGGCTAGCTGCTTAGACGCTGTCAGCTACAGTAACACCAGTACTTACACTAAGACTTCTTTATGAATTCTAGGTTTCAAGCAAGATAATGTCTGCTAGCACCGAAACATTTGGGAGATTTCACCTTAGTAAAATTAGTACACATTCTTTAGTTGGGAAGTGAAAGTAATATTAGTTACTGTTTCTGATATCATAGCAAATATCAGCAGTATGATTTCTTATAGATTATTATTTCATCAACAGATTTAACTACACCACTAAAAAAACGAAGACTTTACCAATTGTTAGATTCTGCATATTCAGAAAGCTCCACTCCTACTCCTTCACCATATGCTACACCAACTCACACAGACATCACTCCTACGGACCCAGCATTTGCCACTCCCCCACGGATCAAATCAGATGATGAAACTTACAGAAATGGTTATAAACCCATATATTCACCAGTGACCCCAGTGACTCCTGGCACACCAGGAAACACCATGCACTTTGAGGTGAGAAATTGGGGGTAAAAAACTGCTCATCCCTGAGACTGAATGTTTATCAAACTCTTTCAGTAAAACCCTTTCCTAGCCCCTATTAACTAGTGTGAAGAGAAACTCTGAGGCAAAATTGGGAGTCCACCATTATATAAATTTAGCATTTGTGCCACAGTGAACATTTTTTTTAAACTTTGCATAGTGACCTCAAGCAAGTGTCTTCAACAAGGCTTAAATCTAAAATCTGTCATCAGTTTTTTCATTTTAATTCATGTTGTATTTTAACTCCTAATTTTATTACTTTTATGTAGAATATTTCTTCCCCAGAAAGTTCTCCAGAAATAAAGAGATGCACTTACAATCAAGAGGTAAGGAACTATCAAAAGAGATGCACTTGCTGATTTTCTCTATTATTATTTTGCTTAAATTGCTGCTAGCTAGTAATTTGTCCCTAACTGGCATTTTTTGTATGACTCCCCTCCCTACTACCACTATAGGGATATGACCGACCTTCAACCATGCTAACGTTGGGGCCTTTTAGAAATTCCAATTTAACTGAGCTGGGCCTGCAAGAAATAAAAACTATTGGTTATACCAGCCCCAGGAGCAGGACTGAGGTTAACAGGCCTTGCCCAGGGGAGAAGGAGTCTGTGTCAGACCTTCAATTGGGACTCGATGCGGTCGAGCCAGCTGCCTTACAAAAAACTATGGAAACACCAGCCCATGACAGGAATGAGGCCAGCAGCCAACTGGATTCGACCCACTCTGGACGAGGCACAATGTATTCGTCGTGGGTAAAGAGTCCTGACAGAACAGGCGTTAACTTCTCAGTAAACTCCAACTTGAGGGACTTAACACCCTCTCATCAGTTGGAGACTGGAGGTGGCTTCCGAGTAAGTGAGTCCAAGTGCCTGATGCAGGATGACACTAGAGGCATGTTTCTGGGAGCGGCTGTCTTTTGTACTTCTGAAGATGGGCTTGCCTCTGGTTTTGGACGGACTGTTAATGACAATTTGATCGACGGGAGTTGCACGCCCCAGAATCCACCACAAAAGAAAAAGGTTATAATTTAACAATTTATAGTCTTTTTAATAGTGGGTTTTTAACTGCACTTTAAAGGGTTATTGGTAGTTACTGCATGTGTTATGTGAGGCATTTTGTAACTTAGTTATTTAAATTAAGGTTTTCATACATACATTTTTAAGTTTTTTGTAAATAATTTGATGTTCCTAAGAGAGTAAAAAGTATGGTGATATGAAAACTTCTAAGAAATATAGTCTGAGATAAAAGCCTCAAGATGATTTTTTTTTCATGAAGCAAGTAACTTTTAAAATAAACACCTCCACTAAAGCATAGGTAGATAATACTTATTCTTATTTCTCTTATTTTACGTTGAGCAGGCAGCCTTGGAGAGAAGAAATGCCTCTTCACCATCATAATACTTACAGTATAGGCCATGGATGTAAGAGTATTTTCAAAGTATGATACTGCTTGATCAGTTTCTATCTTAATGCAGAAGCATCTAATCTTGAGACAGTTAGAATGCCTTATTTTTCAAGAATGGGAAAAATAGCACTTATTTGTTTAATAGGCTTAACTGCGTATAAGTCAAAGCATTTTAGTGATATGTGCTTTTAATCTTTATAACAGAGTCCAGTTGGCAACTTTGTGGGAAGCAATGTAGTATAGTGGAAAGAGCACGGGCTTTCAAATAAGACCTAGGTTCGAATCCCGGCTCCAACACTCACCAGCTGTGTGACCTGGAGTGAGTGAGTTACTCAATTTCCTCATCTGTAAAATGGGGATAATAATATACCTATTTCTTAGGGTTGTTGTGAGGATTAAATGAGATAATGTATATAAATCATCTAAAATACAATGCCTGACATATAGTAGGCATTTAATAATTGTTAATTATTTATGGAAAATTCAATTATTTTATAATTTTTTCTAATATAAATGCTGCAGTATCCTTTAAAAAAAAGAATAAATTGATTCTGATACACAAACAAGAATAAAAGATTTACTTTTTCTTTCTTGTTTAAGGTTTCTCTATTAGAATACCGTAAGAGACAACGTGAAGCTAGGAAAAGTGGTTCTAAGCCAGAGAACTTTGCTTTGATTAATATGTCACCTCACCCAAGTGGGAACCTGAGCAGCAGTGGTGATGGATGTGTCAACGGCAGTGAAAATGGGGAGCAGGCAGAAAACCAGGCTAGCTTGCCTTTACCACCACCAACGGCCGCTTATAATGCCTCTTGTGAAGAAGGCAGTAGTAACTGTCCTGTTAGAGATGCCAATTCCAGTGAGAAGAAAGACCCAGAAGTTCAGTGGTAAGCCCCTTCCACAAAAAGCAAACGTGCTAGAGTATTCTTCTTCCTGTTTGCTGTTTTGGAATGGTAAACCGACAGTGGTTGGTAGTCGTAACCTCAGAAACCTGTTGCTGTGAAGGTCTCGTTTCTTCATCTGAGCCATGTGTCACTCCAAGCAGCGTCCTATACAGTTTCTTTCCCTCCCCTATCAGTTAACTTCGGCTGAAGAAGCAGTTTTACTGTTTCAGTAAGACTGCAGCAGCTGCATTTACGCCACGAGAAAGACCGCTAAGCCCCCAATACCACTCTCACACAGGGCACTTGGATTCTGTTGGAGGGGTTTTGCTCCCTTTGGCAACCTAACATGTCCTTAAAAATATTAACACAATATTTTCCGCTTACTCTTCTTTTCACCAAGAAATTGCCAAAGACAAATGTTAGTCTAATTTCTTTGAGTAAACAGTAATTAAAAAAAAAATCTCAGTTTGGAACGTGGTTAGAAGAGTAAGAGGCTATTTTCAAAGTTTTGTCCTGCTATATATATAGCAAAATCCTTCGTCTGAAGGACACTTTGCTCATCGGGAGACAAAAGAGTTAACTTGGATGGTGGCAGCTTCTCTGACCTGAGGATGTGTTTTATTTTAAAGGACTGCCTCCACTTCAGTGGAGCAAGTGAGAGAGAGAAGTTACCAGAGAGCATTACTGCTCAGTGACCACCGCAAAGACAAGGACAGCGGTGAGTGTGCTTGCTTCTGCTTTCCCAAGTGCTTCTGCCTGTCTGTGCTCCACTTCCTGTGAGCGCTAATGTTCTCTCTGGGTCTGTTCTGCTTCATCCATAGGGGGAGAATCACCATGTGTCTCATGTTCACCGAGTCATGTTCAGTCTTCACCTTCATCTCATTCAAATCACATTCCCCAGGTGCACGCTCAGAGCCTAGCCCCTTCTTTGAGTGAACTTGTGGCAGGTCAGTAAGCAGATGACCTATCATGGCAATTATTTGAAAGAAAAAGAACTGTGTACAGTGAGCACTCTGTGTGTGTCTACAAGAGGCAGTGTGTCTTGTACCCTCACATTTACTGTAGGTTTCTTGTACCTTACAGACCCTGATCCTGAAGGCACAGAAGCCACAAGTACAAGTGAATGTCCATCCCCTGATACTTCTCAGAGCCCTTCTAAAACAAGCAAGGTAATCACACTGACCTTTTAAGTCTGGTCATCCATAGAAGCTGATGGCAACGTCAGACTGATTTCCCTGCTACATCAAGTATTAGTTTGTGATTTCTATACCCTTCCTGTTTACTCACCCTTGTGCTGAGCTGTGTACAGACAACCCGGGCTTACCGGGCTTAAGCTTGCAGTTTTCTAAGTACCCTTCTGTAGTCGACATTTCTCACTCGAGTCTTATTCCTGTCTTCATGGGCTACTTACTTAGTCTTTAGGATCAGCCAAGCAGTACTCCGTATGTTAGAGCTCAGGTGACATTCATCCAGGTCTGTGATGAGCTGATGGCTCAGTGGGCCTGCAGAGCACTGTAAAATTGAGTGCCACACTGGGGTCACCCTTGGAAGTCAAAAAAGTATTTTAAGGCTAAATGGTTTAATGAACAATATTTGTTTATCCAAAGTAGCTTATCTTTAGTTGGGTGTAAAGAAATTAGTTATGAAGTCAAAATTTGCTAAGTTTTAAAGTTGTCAGAGGCTGAAAGACAGTTGTTTGAAGAAAATGCAAAATAGAGACCATGAATTCCCTTGGGTTATCTTCATCAAAAGCTAGAGAATTCCGTTTAAGCTTACTCAACTGGAAGACCTTAGACAGTGTACTGAGAAAAACTCACTTAATACTTGTCTCCTCACACTGCCTCCTGCCCTCTTATTAAATAACATTAAATTCCAGTAAGGTTTTCTTCTCATATTGTTTCTTTTTTTTCCTTCATATAATAGCCTGGTTCACCAGGGCCAACCAATCCTGCTCAGTCACATGGGAAAATACTAACAAAACCAGATTCACACTGGGAGGCAAATGCCACTGCATCAGAAGCTGAGAACAGCCTTCAACTAAAACCAGAGCTTCAACAAAAACAGCTGTCAAGTAACCCCCCAGCACTCTCAAAGAACCATCCTCCTCAGGCCCATGTTCGAAATGCAAATGATCAACTTCCGCAAAAGCTGCCTTCTGCACCGACAAAGTTGCACTGTCCTCTGTCTCCACACACAGAGAACCCTCCCAAGTCCTCCGCGCCTCTCACACCCGTGCAGCATGGTTACCTCTCACCAAAGCCTCCTTCACAGCACTTAGGGTCTCCCTTCAGGCCTCACCATTCACAGTCACCTCAAGTTGGAACTCCTCAACGAGAGACTCAGAGAAATTTTTATCCATCGGCACAGAACCTTCAAGCTAATACTCAGCAGGCAACTTCTGGAGCATTATTTACCCAGACACCCTCAGGACAATCTTCAGCAACATACAGTCAGTTCAACCAACAAAGTCTCAGCAGCACGGCACCACCCCCTCCACCCCCTCCACCTCCTTCAGCATACTATCAAAACCAGCAGCCCTCTGCAAACTTTCAGAGTTATAATCAGCTAAAAGGTAGTCTCTCCCAACAGACTGTGTTTACATCTGGACCAAGTCAAGCACTTCCTGGCACCACAAGCCAGCAATCAGTTCCTGGACACCACGTTACTCCAGGGCATTTTCTGCCATCTCAAACCCCTACCATTCACCATCAAAGTGCTGCTGCTGTGGTTCCACCCCCGCCTCCGCCACCACCTGCTCCAGGACCACACCTTGTACAACAGCCAAACTCACATCAGCAGCACTCTGTAGCACATGTAGTTGGGCCAGTCCATGCTGTCACCCCTGGGTCACACATTCATTCTCAAACTGCTGGACACCATTTACCACCACCCCCTCCACCTCCTGGTCCTGCCCCACATCACCATCCACCGCCCCATCCTTCCACAGGACTGCAAAGTCTACAAGCACAACACCAGCATGTAGTAAACTCAGCACCCCCACCCCC
>JADRCD010214245.1:0-18977 GCA_019843815.1 Montemys delectorum | reverse complement strand
CTGTATGGCATCTGCCCAGGCTACTATACCCAGCAAAACTCTCAATTGCCAGAGATGGAGAAAACAAGATATTCCATGACAAAACAAAATTTACACAATATCTTTCCACAAATCCAGCCCTACAAAGGATAATAGATAGAAAACATCAACATAAGGAGCAAAATTACACCCTAGAAGAAGCAAGAAAGTAATCTTTCAACAAGCCCACACAAACATAATTCCACCTCTAACAAAAAAAAATTAACAATTACTTTTCCTTAATATCTCTTAATGTGAAAGTTAATATTACCAACATATCCTAATAGATTGAAATTAAAAAATGTGAGGAATTATTTGTTGAACTATGTTGGCTAGCATCTGGTAGTCTCTCTAATTTGGTAATTGGAGAAATAGGTCCAACATTGTACAATCCATATACACTTTCTACTTGTTTGTATGTGAGAGTGTCTCGCTGTGTACCACATAATAGTCTTGAAATCATGCTTCTCCTATCTCAGCCTCTCTATTAGTAGGATTATTTATTTCATGTTTTTACACTATACTATGGTTTTCAGAACAGCTTACATATTTCAAAATTATTTATATCCAAAAGAAATATAGACTATTAATTTGGGAGGTGGCTTGTAAGAGAACAACAAAGAGTGAGACTGAATGTTTTGCTTGATATTTACAATTATTGCATCAATTTTTAAGAAGAGGACTTTATAAGTTACTCTTCTTCTGAGATGAATGCTTTTCAAAATCATCACAGCCAATGAACCAGATTCTTACCCTCACCTAATGTCTGTGCCACCTACATAAGACTGTTCAATTGATTGTTGTTCTATGTCAAACAACTTTTATAATACTTATTTTTATTGTTACAATATTTTATAAGTTTTAAAGAATATAACAAAATAAAAAAAGAAAAAGAAGATTCTTTCTTGTTTCCACTGATTTTGGCTTCTTTGTCAAAGATTAAGTGTCTATAGGTACGTATGTTTTGTTATGTGCACCTTTGTAGCAGTCCAGCTGCCACGATTACCCATGGGTATTTTAAAAAGAGATAAAGAGAATTGGCAAGCCATATAAGTCACCTTTACCGCGAGGAAAGGATAAAAAATTTGGCCAACTCAGATATGTAATTTATCCAGCCATCGTTCATTCAATGATAATCTAACAAGCAAAACACTGGGATTAAAAGGGCAAAACCACTCCCACAAGTCTTTTCAGTCACCTGGCCCAATCAGCAGCTTCTTCCGTCTCCAAAGGCAGGACTTCTGGGTGTAACTGGAACCGGGACAGAGGCATGGCAATTAGCAGGAGGTGGGCAGAGAGGCGTGGTCATCTGGCAGGCGGGAATTTGGAGGATCTGCCCTCTCCCAGGGAGGTTACACATCTTCAATTCTATTTCCTTGATTGAATTGTCTGTTTGTATCACTATTGCTCCATAGTACAGTTGAGGTGATTCCCCCAACAGATCTTTTTGTTGTTGAGAATCGTTTTGCTATCCTGGGTTTTTTGGTTTTCCATATGAAGGTGAGAATTGCTCTTTTCATGTATGTGAAGAATAGTGTTGGAATTTTGATGGGGACTGCACTGAACCTGTAGATGGCTTTTGGTAAGATGGCCATTTTCACTATGTTAATCCTACTGACACATGAGCATGAGAGATCTTTCCATCTTCTGACATCTTCTTAAATTTCTTTCTTTAGGGACTTGAAGTTATTGTCATATAGATCTTTCACTTGCTTGGTAAGAGTTACACCATGGTAATTTATACTATTTGTGGCTATCGTGAAGGGTATTGTTTTCCTAATTCCTTTCTCAGCCTGTTTATTATTGGTATAAAGGAAAGCTACTGATTTCTTTGAGTTAATTTTATATTCAACAACTTTGCTAAAGTTGTTTATCAGCTATAGGAGTTCTTTGGTAGAATTTTGGGGTCACTTATGTATATTGTCATATAATCCACAAATAGTGATACCTTGACTTCTGTTCCAATTTGTATTCACTTGACCTCCCATTGTTGTCTTATTGCTCTAGCTAGACCTTCAAGTACTATATTGAATAAATAAAGAGAGAGTAAACAGACTTGTCTCTGATTTTAGTGGGATTGCTTCAAGTTTCTCTCCATTAATTTGATGTTGACTGTTCGCTTGCTGTATATTGCTTTGATTATGTTTAGGTATGTGCCATGAATTCCTGATTTTTCCAAGACTTTTAACATGAAAAGCTTTTGGATTTTGTCAAAGATTCTTTCTGCATCTAATGAGATGCTCATGTGACTCTTTTCTTTGAGTTTGTTTGTATGGTGAATTACATTGATGGATTTTCATATATTGAACCATCTCTACATCCCTGGAATGAGGAATAGTTGATCATGGTGAATGATGTTTTGATGAGTTTTGGATTCAGTTTGTGAGAATTTTACTGAGTACTTTTGCATTAATATTCATAAGTGAAATTGGTCTGAAGTTCTATTATTTTTGTTGGGTCTTTGTGTGCTTAAAGGTATCAGAATAAATATGGGTTCATAGAATGAATTAGGTAGTGTTCTTTCTGTTCTATTTTGTGGAATAGTTTGAAGAGATTGTTATTAGCTCTTCTTTGAAGGTATGATACCATTCTGCACTAAAGCCATCTTGCTATGAGCTATTTTTGTTCATTTGTTGTTTGTTTTTATTTTGGTTTTGGTTGGGAGGTTTTTAATGACTGTTTCTATTTACTTATGGATTAGAAGATGGTTTAGTTTACCTTATCTGGACTTAACTTTGGCACATAGTATCTTTCTAGAAAATCATCAATTTCTTCTATGTTTTCCAGTTTTGATAAATATAGGCTTTTGTAGTAAGATCTGATGATTTTTTGAATTTCCTCAATTTCTGTTGTTATGTCTCCCTTTTCATTTTTTATTTTACTAATTTGGATACTGTCTCTTTGCCTTTTAGTTAGTTTGGCTAAGGGTTTATCTATCTTGTTATTTTCTCAAAGAACCAGCTCTTGGTTTTGTTGATTTTTTTTTTTTTTTGTATTTTTCTGTTTGTTTCTAATTGGTTGACTTCAGCCCTGAGTTTAGTTGTTTCCTGCCATCTACTCCTCTTCAGTGTCTTTGCTTCTCTTTGTTCTTGAGCTTTCAGGTATGCTGTTAAGTTGCTAGTATAGGATCTCTCCAACTTCTTTCTGAGGGCTCTTAGTGCTATGAATTTTCCTCTTAACACTGCTTTCTTTGTGTCCCATAAGTTTAGGTATGATGAGCCTTCATTTTCATTGAATTCTAGAAAGTCCTTATTTCTTCCCTGGCAAGTTATCATTGAGTAGAGAATGCATATGTGCACTTTCTGTTGTTTTTGTTGTTTTGAAGTCCAGCCTTAGTCTGTGGTAATCTGATAGAATTTAAGAAATTATTTCAGTCTTCTTGTATCTGTTGAGTCTTGCTTTGTATCTGATTATATGGTCATTTTTGGATGAGGTTTCATGCAGTACTGAGAAGAAGGTATATTCTTTTGTTTTGAGGTAAAATGTTCTGTAATTATCTGTTAAATCCATTTGGAACATAACTTCTGTTAGTTTGACTATCTCTCTGTTTAGTTTCTGTTTAAATAGCCTGTCAATTGGTGAGAGTAAGGTGTTGTACTATCCCTATATTATTGTGTGAGGTTTAATGTGTGTTTTTAGCTTTAGTAAAGTTTCTTTTATGAAAATGGGTAAATAGATGTTTAGATTTGAGACTTTATCTTGGTGGATTTTTCTTTTAATGAATATGAAGTATCCTTCCTCATCTCTTTTGATTACCTTTGGTTGACAGTCTATTTTATTGGATATTAGAATGCTACTCCCCAGCTTGTTTCTGGGACCATTTGCCAGCTTTTTACTTTGAGGTGGTGCCTGTCTTTGTTGCTAACGTGTGTTTCTTGTATGTAGCAGAATGATGGATCCTGTTTACATATCCAATCAGTTAATCTGTGTCTTTTTACTGAAGAATTGAGACATTGATGTTGAGAGGTATTAATGACCAATGATTGTTAGTTCCTGGTATTTTGTTGTTAGAGGTGGTATTATGTGTGTCTGATTCTCTTCTTTTGAGTTTGTTGTGAGATGATTAATTTCTTGTGTTTTTCTGGGTGTAGTTACCCTCTTGTGTTGGAGTTTTCCTTCTAGTAGCCTCTGTAGGGCTGGATTAGTAAAAAGATATTGTTTAAATTTCATTTTGTCATGGGATATCTCAGTGTTTCCATCTATGGTGATGGAGAGTTTTTCTGGGTTTAGTAGTCTGGGCAGGCATCTGTGGTCTCTTGGTGTCTACATGATATATGTCCAAGATCATCTGTCTTATAGAGTCTCTGTTGAGAAGTCAGGTGTAATTCTGATAGGTCTGGCTTTATATGCTACTTGACCTTTTTCCCTTACAGTTTTGAATAGTCTTTCTTTGTTCTATACATCTAGTGTTTTGATATTTTTCTTTTCTGGTCTAATCTATTTGGTGTCCTGTAGGTTTCTTGCATGTTTATAGCTATCTCTTTCTTTAGGTTAGGGAAGTTTTCTTCTGTGATTTTGTTGAAGATATTTATGGCCCTTTGAACAGGAGATCTTCACCCTCTTTTCTTCCTATTATTCTTAGGTTTGGTCTTTTCATTGTGTCCTAAATTTCCTGGATGTTTTGGATTAGGAACTTTTTACACTTTGTACTTTCTTTAACTGACGTATCAATAACTTGTAAGGTATCTTCTACACCTGAAATTCTCTCTTCCTTCTCTTGTATTCTGTTGATGATGCTTGTATCTATAATTCCTGTTCTCTTTCCTAGGTTTTCCATCTCCAGGGTTGCCTTCATTTGCAATTTCTTTATTATTTCTATTTTCATTTTTAGGTCTTGGGCCATTTTATTCAATTCCTTCATCTCTTTGATTAATTTTCTTTTTATTTCTTTAAGGGATTTACTTGTTTGCTCTTTAAAGGCTTCTACCTGATTGCCTGTATTTTACTGTATCTCTTTAAGGGAGTTATTTATATCCTCCTTAAAGGCCTCTATCATCTTCATGAAATGGGATTTTAGGTCAGAATCTTGCTCTTCAGGTGTGTTAGAGTATCCAGAACTTGTTGTGCTGGGAATACTGATTACATTGGTTTCTTTCTGTTGCTTATGTTCTTGTGCTTGCTTCTAGCTATCTGGTTATCTCTGGTTTTAACTGGCTTGGTATCTCAGATTTGAGTAGGCCTCCTCAGAGGCAGATAGAGCTGTGTGACCTAGGTTGCAGCAGGCCTCCTGAGAGTCAAACTCAGTTCCTCAGCCAGAGCAATACATGCTCTTTTGTTGAGCCTTCTCTACAACCAAGGAATTTACTTCTTATTCAGTTCCTATATATATATATATAACTGTGTCTCCGTCCACCAGCATCTTCACAGCATCCAACATCTGCTGTTCTATTCCCTACTTCTACAAAATATTCTACTTTATCTTCTTCACAGGAGTGAGCACAGGCAGCATTTGTCTTCGCTGACATTTCACTTCACCATGTTGCTATAAATGACAGAATCCCATTGCTTTTTATGGTTGATTAATATTCCTTTCTAGGTATATACCATGTTTATGTTATCCATTTATCAGTGGGTATCTAAGTTGACTCTATATCTTGGCTATTATAAATAGTGCTGTAGTGAACATTGGACTTTGTATATCTCTTCAACCAATTGATGTCCTTTCCTTTATATATGTACCCAGTTATGGAATTTCTGCATCAGATAGCGCTATTTCTAGTTTTTTGAGGAACCAGATATATTGTTTTCTCTGATGGTAACACCAATTTACATTACTGTCTACAGTATATCCTCACCAGCACTTGTGTTTTGTTTTAAGGAAAAAGAAGACATTCAAATTGGGAGGAGATGATACCCATTGTTGATTTTATTTGCATTTCCCTGATGATTTGTGATATTTAGCATTTTTATATACTTATTGGCCATTTGTGTATCATCTGCTCATTGTAGACCATTTGCTCATCCCTGTGTGTTTATTTTGTTATGCATCCCTGCCTTGCCTGGAACTAACTATGAAGTCCAGGCTGACTTTGTACTTGGGGCAATTATGCCTGTGCCTTCTGAGTGCTGGGATGATAGATGTGTACTACCAAGTCCAGCTATTTGCTCATTTTAAATGTGGATTATTTAGGTTAATTTTGCTGTTGATTTTGTTTGTTTGAGTTGATTATGCATTCTGAATAATGTGGGAACTCTGAATAATAATAATGCAACTTTAACCTTTTTCAAAAGAAAAGTTTGCAAATGTTTTTCATTCTTCAGGCTGTCCTTTTACTCTTTCCATTGTTTCCTTGGTTGAAGATAAGTTTCCCGTTAGATGTAATCCCATTTTTCACTTGTGCTTTTGGGTTCTTATACAAAAGAATCTTCCCTAGGACCAATACCTAAAATACCCTCCCTGTGATTTCTTCAGGTTGTTTTATGGTTTGGGATCATCTAAGTCTTTGATCAATCCATTTGGATTAATTTCTACAAATTGTGAGAGACACGGGTCCAGTGTAATTGTTCCTCATGTCAACATCCAGGTTTCCCAGCACCATTTGTGAAAGATAGTAGACTTTGTCCAGTATATATTTTTGGTGCCTGGTTCATATGGATTGTCAACTTGACAGAATTTAGAGTTATCTAGTAGATACACCTTTGAGCATATCTATTTGTAGGAAATTTCTAGATTGGGAATTGAAGTGTGGGGGACTCATCGTAGATCTGGCTGCCTTCCTATAATGAATAAGAGCAGAAAGCAAGCTGAAATCAGCATTTACCAATCTCAAATTCCTCACTGAGGATCATGACCAGCTGCCTTATATTCCTGCACCCATGCTTTCTCTGTCATGATGAAATGTGCCTGCAAACTGTGAGACAAAATAAACCCCTCATTCTTTAAGTGGCTTTTGTCAGTTATTTTTGTAATAACAGCAGCAGCAGCAGCAGCAGCAGCAGCAGCAAAAACAAAACAAAACCTAAAAGTTAAAATTGCCTGTGTTGAAGCTTAGTTTGTTGGGTTCCTTTCTGTGTTCTCTGTTCTACTCTATTTCATTGACATATAGTAGTTGCTAGGCCACAGCTATGCTCTTTGGTTACTATTGTTTCATACTCTTCAGTTAGGCAGGGTGCTGCTGCTAGGGTTACCTTTGCTGCTCAAGAGAGGACCTCTGATTATTAATGTGACTTCCCAGATAACTGATTCATGAGCTTCTTGGCCACTGGAAAAATTATATTTCCATTACTCTTAAAAAAAAACCTCATATTGTTTTAACATTAGTCTCTGTAGTACTGGTTACCTTGAGTCAGGAAGCTAACCTTACTCATCCCCAAATAGAACCAAACATTAAGGATGAGATTGAGGTTGTCCAGGCCATGGATCAAGGTCTCCAGCAAGGAACCCAGCTCAAGAGTGAATGTCCTAGATGAGAGGTTTAGTCTGTTAACATAGCATCTCCCAGCTAGGCCGTGTATAATCACAAGCTTCAAACCTAACACAATTGCCCTTCAGCATGCTAATTCTTCCAGTACTTACATTTTTCTTATTTTTCTTTTTACCTTACCCTACTCTCCAAATTTTCTTTCTATCAGACATCCAGATACAATGAGAAGTAGCAAGGCTGATTATAGATCCCAGCCCCGAATAGAACAGAAGGGCCCATACCTATATATGCACTGTCTTTCTCTTTGAATCTATCTTTAGGAGAAAAGGCTGTATCTGCTAGAGACAATATTTTTAGAAATTTAATAGACTAATTTAGAAGTATATATTTTTCAAGGGGGCCACCCATGCATTCTATTAACTGCACCTCACTGCAACACGATCACAAAGGCTTCAAACCTTGGGGACTGAGAAACCTTTTAACGCTATGTTTAGTAAACGTTAAATCCTTGGTTGGTGACCTGAGTTCTCCCTCAGTGTAGCTCAGGCTGTCGAGGTGGGGGGATATTTCAGTCATTTGAATGTCAGTTGAAGAGCACACTCATCACCGTGGCATATCATCAGAGCCCCGGGTCATTTACACTGGTGCTTGTTTTACTTCACAGCCCAGAGCCTTCCCTGAGCTGCTGTCATTCTGACCCTGAGGCTGCCCTTCACAGCCTCCTGACTCCACTCCCAACATCCTCTTTCAAGCTGACACAGAGCAAAGGCTGACCTTGTCTCATCGAGCACTTACCCACACAGACCCAATTAATCTTTGGTTGCCAGTCAATCTCCCCCACTGCCCTCCTTGAATACTGTAGAATTTCACAGTGGGGAGGCTTTTGGCTTCATTTGTTTCCATCTGAGAGGAGCCATGCCTGAACATAGACAGCTGCCCTGTGGAATGATGTGAGGACCTCAGAGGACCACAGGTGTCTTCTTGTCAGTGTCAGAGTGTGGGAACTCACCCCTAGTCCTTTCCTGCTGCTGGAAGCTTTTCTTTCTAAGAATAAAGGCTGTATAGGATAAGTAATTAACCAATCACCTCTAACAAGGAGGCCATGCCCTGATATACAAAGATAGAGGAAAGGGACCGAAAAGCACAGAAAGAATCCTGAGAATTCCGAGATATTTGAGATTATTTGGTACCTCCAAATATCCCCCAAGTAAGAGAACAAGGTAACTGTGGAGTCAATTAACCTGGGCTGATTCATAACGACTAGATCATGTGTCCTGCACATGGTATGCAAAGGGTTTGTGACAGTGCCTCTCTGTGTTATAATGAAGGCAACTATTATTCACTGCCTGTACTAGGCAGAATTCTCTAGAAGAACTCAACCAATAATTATAAAGGGATAAAATCAATTGGCTGAGTTCTCCAACCACGGCTTCCTACATGCTAAAGAGGCAAAGATCGAAGGAGCAGAACGCAGTGCAAGAACTCAAGAATCTCTGTCTTGCCCAACTGAAGGCCTGGGCATTCCCTGGGAATTTTTGGTGTGACTCCATGTGTAATAGTTGAAAAGGCTGCAGCCTGTTTTTTTTTTTTTTTTTTTTTCAGGTGATGGGAGTCACTATAGATTGCTAAGGATGGATGGAACTTCACCTGCTGGCCAACGGCTTGCTTTTCCTATTTTTATTCTACCCAGGCCTCCAGCCCGAGGCATGGTGCCACCCATATCTAGGATGGATCTTTTCCCCTCTGTTGCTGTCACACATAACACCCTCTCTGGAAAAAAAAACTCCACAGACACCCAGAAGGGTGCTTTAGTAATCTTAGAGGTGTCTATCAATCTATAAGTTGCCAATTAAAGCTAATCATTATATTATAGTGTGGCTTTGGCCACACTCAGTTGTACAGAGACACACAGAAATTCAGGAAGAGCTATAGCTCGAGACTCATGGCTTCCACTTTAAATACTCAGGATTTATCTAGATTCCTTCCAATGTGGGAGAATCTCCTACTAGAGGCAGGTTGCCCAAGACACTGAGCTAATTTATCATTTATCCAAATGTATCCAGTTGACAGCAAATGATGCATCAATCTGGATGTGGTAAGATTCTCACCCAAGAGAATGGGGCATGGGATCTGATAAGGAAGAGGAGGGTATTGCCATAAAATGGGGAAAGTTGACTTCCAGTATGACTTCTGGCTCCAGTAACAGCATCCCCTATCATCATTCCTGTGGTTTATGGACCTATGATATCTGCTGGGGAGAGTTGGGCCTTGTGGCAAGTAGAACAATGTCCCCATCCAATACAGATGCTCAAGTTGTAATCCTCTGAACCGGTGGATATGGGTTGTTAGATGTTTAAGGAAAATTAAGCTTGCAATTGGCATGAAGCTAACTAATGATTTCACCTTGAGATATGCAGGATGGTTCGAGATTATCTAGGAAGGTCAGATGTAAATACCAAGATTTTCTTTTGAGGAATATTTTCTTTATTCTTTGACAAGTTCATATGTATGTATAATGTATCTTGATTACATCTGTTGAGGTTTGGTCTGTGGCTATGTATTGTAGTGCTAAAGTTTGTGCCCCAAAGTCTAATTGCCTCAAGATGAAGAGATCCTTCTGTATATGAGCTTCTGCCATATAAATCTTGCCCCCAAGTTATCCAAGATTGGTTAATAAAGATGCCTACAGACAGTAGTTAGGCAGAAGAGAGATAGGTAGGACTTTGGTTCCTAGGCTTGGGGTCTGAGGCAGGAGCCATGTTAGAGGGAAGAGAGGAAGAAAAAAAGATGCCGTGGGGTAGTAGATCATAAACACACAGCTGTGAGGGCCAGCCAGTTGGAGTAGGAGTGGTCCCGGGGGAACACGGCAAGTGATATCTTGGGGTTATTGGCAGTTAGAGTTGATATCTGCCCAGCTCTAGTGATTTCAAGGCATATTATAAAATATAAAGGCTTGATGTCTTTCGCTTAGGAACTAAATGATCTAAAGTGGGGTAGAAACCCTCAAACAGTATTTACCACCACACATATTTACACTTCTAACTCCTTCTCCACTTTCTCCAGACATCTCAAACACATCACTTCCCACCTCCATGTTCTCTTCTTTTCAATATTGTTTAGACTTATTTCAGTTTAAGTATAACAGACATGTGTAACCATGTCTGTGCAGTGCCTGTGGAGGGCAGAGGAGGGCATCAGATTCCCTGGAACTGGAGTGACAGACAGGTATGCTCTATTTTATTATTTGTGTTCTGGGACCCAAACCCAGATCCCCTGCAAGAATAGCAAGTTTTCTTATCTATAGAGAGATCTCTCCAATCTTGTCCTTTTCTTTTTGACAATTAAGACATTTGGAAGTAAAGTAATGAAGCAGTAGAGGATATCAAAGGGTGATATAGGAGGCAGTAAGTCATCATTGTAGGCTGTGCAGAAGCAAGTAGGGGCCACCACTGTAGGGATGTGAGCCTCCTCATAGTTTCATGAATACCTAGGTTTCAATCTGGTGAGATCCATGTTGGGTTTTTAATCCATAGAACCTAAAGTTAGTGAATTTGCATTATTTTATGTTCCAAGGTTTATGACAATTTGTTGCAGCAGTTATGAAATCCCCATGGGGAGATTCAGAAGAAACGCCTTGAACAGGAAAGAGCACTTGTCCAAGGCTGTGGGCTGATTTTAAAGCCCTCAAGGAGAAGAGCTTTTCAAATCACACCAACACCTAAAAGCTTCGCTGCTCCATTTTCCCTCTGGCCTGCAGCGTTTGCTCCAGGATGCCTTGATCACAGGCAGTCAGAAGTTGTAGGTCAGCCGCAGGACTAGCACAGAGGGCATCCATGATGGGAAGTTAAGATGGAACTTATGGAAGAACTTTTCCAACTACTGTTTCAAAAGAAATAATCACTATGGATGTTGTTAAGGATCTGACTAGGCAGGTTTAGAAAAAGGGAAAAAAGCACAGACAAAGTGTGTCCTGTATCTCAAGTTTACCTTCATTGTTCCGAAGAATAGCAGGGATCTGGGAGACTGTCATCTTAAGGCACAATGCGTCGAGTTAAAGATGGAGTGGCAGTATTAATGGAATTGCCTTGCTTTAGTGGGTTTAAGGCAAATCCTTAACATTATTTTCCTGCCGTTTTCTAAATTAAATTTATAAGAAATATTATGTATCCCGCTGTGCAAAGTGAAAGCCACATTCTTGTAAAGGGCTTATAATCATATTAAAAAGCTGGAGGGTGAAGTTTGTTCATGCCATCAAAGTCACAAAGTAAAAAATAGAGTCTTATATTGTGCATTTTATAATGGTAATACCTTTTGGGATATATAACACCACAAAGTGCTTTCTGATATTGTTTTGTTAATCCTCGGAACATCCCTGGTGGGGAGGTGTATTTTTATCTCCACTTTGCATATGGGAAAACTGAGGTACAGCTAGTGTCAGCCATTTGCCATGGCCTGCCAGTGGGCTGGAAGCACAGCTTGGGCTGCCTGGAGACCATTCTCAACACTCATCCGATGGCGTCATCTCTCTAATCTACCTTTCTGCAGGTACCAAAATAGCCCCAGGAGGACTTCAGCATCTCTCAAATTTTTATCTTCACGTTCCTCAAGAAGAAAATGTACTATAAATAGATTTTCTGTTAATTCCACTACATGTGCTTAAAATACTTATGAGCGGTTTGTGGGCTGGGGAGGACTGCTGATGGGCTGGGCTCCGAGTGGAGACATTTTGAGAAGTGAGGGGACATGTGGTTGCTCTGGGAAAGCCATGAGACAGTTAGGACAGCTGTAGTAGGTCTGCAACCCGGTAAGCTGGAAGCTGGAAGCTCTCCACGGGAGCCTGCCTGCTAACAATCATACATTGGCTCTCAGACCAAGAAGTACCCAGTCCTTCCAGATGCTCCTTTTCTGGGCACCGAGGAAGATTAATCCAGAACCTTTCTATGCAGATTTTATCCTTTTCATATATGTTTTAACTAAAAAGGTATGCACTAGGCCTTAGCATCTTCATGGAAATCCTTCAGAACTAAATATAATATTTAGCACCCCATATGTCAAGGAGAAGTAGGAGGACCAAATGCTCTCTACATGTTCTTAGGGTTTGTGTTTCTGAGTGACACGGAACACACAGACTTGAGCACTGTGCACGATCTGACGTGGCATCTGTTGTATAGACAGCACCTACCATATGTAAGCTTGAGTCTAACATCCATGTTTTTCTCATGATTTTATCCATGAAATTATCTTGCCCTTTTGTACATACAAGGAAAGGTCATTTGCTCACACAATCATGAACTTGGCATGGCTAGGATTCATTTCTGTACTTGGGGTTCAAACCTCTTAGCCACCACACTATGCCCCTACAATACTCTGAGGTATATGAGCCAACTTATCTTGTGACATACCAAGTGCGTCAATCAGAAATGACTCTCTCAGCATAGTGTTGATCATTATTGCTTATTGGAAGGTTTCTTGCCTCTTGTCAAGCTTCAGTAAAAGGGTTAAAGGCTTTGCTTTTAGTTCTTTCTAGGACTCTGTATTTAAAACAAAGGACTGGGGATGCGGCTCAGAGGGCAAATAACTTACCAACCACATAGGCTTGAGAGCCTGAGTGTGGATCCCCTAGCTCACATGAAACTCTGTAAAATCAACATTCCTATTTTGGTATGGGAGTTAGAAATGGAGAGTCTGAGAAACTTCAGAGCCAGGTAGCCTGGTTTATTCAGCTGAAAACAATTGACACTTTTTCAAACAAAGTGCAAAGCAAGGATGGATACCCAAGGGTATCCTCTGCCCTCCATTTATCGGCTGTGGCACATGCATGCCTGCACACACACACACACACACACACACACACACACAGGCATGCACATAACACATACACACACAAACATACACGTATACATGCACAGGGGCATGAATTCTATGCAAACCATGTACACTGTGCATGCACTTCAAAGACTTGTCTGGGCCAATAATTTATAATAATAATAATAATAATTATTATTATTATTATTATTATTTCACAAAGATAATGTCTGCTATTATGTGAGGTATAGTAAGGCCTCAAACAAGGAAGAAGTCAAGGACAGACTTTACCTCATAGGTCATACTTCTACCTGTAGAGGTGAGAATCAATGTTGTCTCAATATGACCAAGGACTATATCTGAGCTGAAACTATTAACTCTCAGAGAGATGTGGAGCTTGTGACTTCAAGTCGCTATTACATGCTTACTTTCCACAGTGCATGGTAGAATGTGATATAAGAGATTCTGGGTAGGGTGAGAAGACAGATTTGACAGGACAAAAAGACACAAACGATGGTCAGCGTTATGAAAAAAAGCCATAATACAAAGTAGATGACTAAAGTCTACCACAAAGTAACCTACAAAGGAGTAACAAAACACTCATGAGTTAGATAATAGAAGGTAAACTCTGTATCTCTTCCAATCACACATAGCCTAAATTAAATGTAAGTTTGAGCATGTTCTTTCAGAGTCAGAACTGTATAATGGTAGCCCCCTGCCTCATACATACACACACACACACACACACACACACACACACACACATAAATGTATGCATACACACATGCACATACAAACTCAGTTCCTGGTGTGTCATTAAGACCCCTCTCAACTTGGCCCTAACCAGATACCAGTCACATGAGCCCATGGTGTTTAGTTCCTGAGACCCAACCTAAATTCTGCTTCAAGACCTTCCTACATCAGTCTTTAAGTCTGGGATACTCCCATCTCAACACTGGGCTCTTTGTTTCCATCGGCATCTTCAGAGCTCTCTTGAGTCTGCCATTTAAATTACTGTCATAAGCACTTAGACTTTTTCTTCATATCTCTTATTTCAGTTCGCAATCATAAAGGCACATGTTTGATTATTTTTTGATGTGGATCTTTGCCTCTGGATTGTAAGCTTCACTAGGGCCATCATTTCCCTCAACATCCACACTGCATAGCATGGTGCTTGAAAAACATATGTATGTATAACAAAGATACTTAGAGGGCCAATGATTCAGTGGGGGAATGAATGAGCAAATAGATATAAGCTTTCCTGAAGGAGGCTGTGGCTGAGGAGAATTTTGAAGAAATGTTTATCATGAGATAGGCAAATACATTCCAGAGGAGAGACGGATGTTCAAATGTCAAGCTATGGCAACTAATGAATATAGTTTGGTTTTAATATGAGAAACATGTCTAGGGAAGGTGTTGGCAAACTTTCCCCAAAGCTGTCTGGTTTGTAGATACCACAGTCCACTAAAATTGCTGGACTCTGCAGGTGTAGTGTATAAACCACAGATAATATGCAAATAAGTGCACGTCAGTGAGTGCCAGTGAAATCTTATCTACAGGAACATGTGCTGAGATGGGTTGTAGTCTGCTGACCCCTGGTCAAGAGCATTAGAAGCACTAGAAGTTGGCCTAGCACCCTCATTGCTGAGCTGGTAAGCCAATGATTTACTATAATAGGTGATAGGGAGGCAAGCATTAGGGCAAAGAAGGTATTGGAATTTTTAGGGCGATGAATCTGGCAGCATCCTCTGATGAACTAAATGAGGAGACACGGGAGGCACAGAGCATCTCCTATAACCTAAGAAAAAGATGATGAGAGAAAATCTGGGCTGCAAGTAGAGGGTGGATATGGATGCATGGTGTGGGTATGTGAGTGGAGACAGGGAAGATGCAGTACCCAAGGGCAGACTAAAAGATGGCTTTTTTTTTTTTAAATAGAAACAGAGTCAAGCCAGAAAAAGGGAATTAAGTGATATCTGGGCAGCAGTAAAAAGCACAGGAGACCAATGGGGGCAGTTCTAAGAAGCGCCAGCACAGCCACCCCTAAGCAAATCCATCTCCAGAAATCAAACAAAGCAATGATATTTTTGTTTGAAACTATAAAAATCATAATATATTCAAACATGGCCCATTAAATAGATCATGCAATAAGATTAGTGAGTGAGCACAGTCTTAGGGTCAGCTCTAGTCCCTAAGCCCAAGGAGAACATGACAAAGAAGAGATTGTTTTGTTTCCTTGCTTTTCCTAGGCACCCTCACATGCTTCAGATGACCTCGAAGAATTCAATAATCTCTTCCTTTCTAGAGTCTCTCCCTGAGACGCCACTGATGGTTGATTTAATCAGAGCAGCAGAGCAACCAGACCAGTGCAGGGGCATTTCTTGTGTTTGCTTACATCCTGATGCCAAAATACATTATCAGGATAGAAGGACTTTATTCCATTGGTGACAATGGTCATGGCTAACAGTACCCTCTTGGCATATGACAAGAAAAGAACTAGGGCATATGGTTCACTAACCCTGGTCCGTCCTTCAGCTGAAGCCTCTCAATTGTTTTTCATTTTCTACATGAGACTCTTGCATTCCAGGAAGTGAATCAGAGGGCTGGAGAGACTGTTCCGTGATGGAGTGCTTCCCCAGCATGCATGAGATCCTGAGTTCAATCTCTATATCGGAAAAACAAAAACAAAAAGAAAAACAAAAAGTAACAGAAAGAAAGTGAGATGTATGTTCTTAAAAGCTTTGAGTTCTCCTTGGTCCCCAGGGAGATCTACAGAGAGGTTCAGCCAGCAGAGTATGGTTGAGTTCGGGTTTTTTACTTACTGCCTTGAGTGAAAGGTATCAGCTTTGACCACAGATAGCCCTGGCTCAGTCAGCAGAGGACTTTGCTGAAGGGAGAGAGCAATGATCCCAAACTACCATTCCTGGAAGAGGCCCAGTTTGTTCTCACTTGCTGATTTCTGTATTCCTTCCAGGTGCTCTTGAATTTAAACTACTGTTTATTATTTTCTGTGGATTCTCTTTGTGGAAAGATTTAGCATTTTGCATTCCTTTGGAGGAGAAATGAAAACTTCACTGGCATCTTTGGGGATTTTACAATCAGGGAGTAGAAAATTGTATTTCAAAGCTGAAGCTAATGAGATCATCCTGTAATGGATGGGATGTTAAGGCTCTGTGTCTGTGGAAGAGACAGGCAATTTGCCTGCTGCTGTTCTCTGTCACCAGAAAAATTTCAACTTTACGATCTGACAAGGAAAGTTTGCTGCCTAGAACATATCATATCTGAAGTCAAAAGCAGCTGTTACCTGCACAGGTGACATGTATCTGAGTTCCACAAAGTCCTCTCGCTTCAGGATAATAAGTCCATTGTTTCTTTAAAATAGTTTTCGGTAGGATTTCCCTGTGCATAAATCTCACGTTGCAAGTCGCAACAGTAACTTCAGTATTGTATACACAAAAAACTACCCAGCTATATAAATCTAGCATGAGCTTACCATTTGCACTCCAGATCTGTATGCTGGCCTAGTCTTTCCTGCAGAAGGCTGGGCCATAGCAGGCTTCAGCTGATATCTCCCCTCTTTGGATTTGTTAGTTTTCTCCACGTGATAAACTACAAACATTCAGAAGGAGCTGTGAGGGAAGTGAGTGGGTCTGACCACTGTGCCATGTTCATGAGAGGTTCTAGCCAGATGACCTCATACAGACTCCGGTATCTTTGTCCTATGTGGCTCTATGGTGTTAGTGACTTCCCAATGTTTATCTCTGCATGTTTCTCCCATCCTTGTTAGCTCTTTTCACCTGACTACATCCCTGAAATAGAACCCTTTGCTAATCTCCCATCAGTGTCAAATGCATAAAGGACACCACCTGCTTTCCCCACATGCTCCTCAGTGAGAATGACAGCCACATATTACAGAAAAGGTGAGTATAGAAAGAAATGCATCTATCAGGGCCAACATTTTAAGAAACACATCAGGAAACTTGGTCAAATAATTCTTTGTTTCACAGAAGAACATCCAAGAAGATGGTCAGAAAACTCTTGATAAACAAAATTGAAAGCCAAGCCATTGGCAGAGCCCTGAATGGAGCTGACATTAAAAATAGTAATAATCATTACTACCTGAAACATGATAGAACAAGTGATACCAGAAGACAGATACCCTAGAGATCCACATGGCAATATGAAATAGTAATATTTCTAATCATTAGAGAATAAATGATTACTTAGTAAATGCTAGGATCACCAGTTGGCCATTGTTAAAGAGTAATATGGTGACTGTACAACTCCACTAATTAGGCCACAGATTGTGCAGAGAGTGAGGACTTATAATGGTAAGATGTTAAACAGTAAATGTTCAAAAGTGCATCTTTAATAACTGTACAGAATTGGAGCAAGCATGCAGCTAGTTCTAAGTATGTAAAAAATAATAAATGATGCAGAATGCAGAATTAATTTTAATCACATGAAATAGAGCAATTGTGCTTAAAGGCAGATACATCATCTATATATGGAAGATAAGGACAAAACTAGTTATTTGTTGGGTTGTTAAATCCCTGGCTTGAAGAACATCCTGCTAAAACCAACTAAAAGTTCTAGATAAAAATAATATTCTGAAGGTCTTTAAATACTGATGTACTTAAAAGTGGCCCCAGGTTAAGAAATGTACAGAGGTCAAAAATGAAATGAAACCAGGTCTACATGTGAAAAGGGAGAGAAGCCATTTTTGTCTGGTCAACCTGGGGTGTCTGCTGGCTGTGTTGACAGAGAACCCTTTGGGGCAGCCATGCAGGGAGAAAGGATGTCCTAGTTAGGATTTCTATTGCTGTGATAAACCACCATGAACACAAACAACTTAGGTTCACTTTACAACTCTCAGGTCCTTCTCCATTACTGAGAGAAGTCAGGGCAGGAATTCCAGCAGGAATCTGGAGGACCCTCTGTTTGGATGACTCTAGCAAAAAACTAGGCAGGGCAAAGAGGCAGGATGAAGCGAGATTCCCTTTATTGGGAGGGTTAATGTGAAATAAACTTGGAAGGGAAAGGGAGAGCAAAGAAAGTTGCCTGCACTGGCCTTGATGCTAAGGGTAACACCTTCCCTGAGAATCTGCAGCCCTCATGGTGTCTCTGCAGCCAGCATTCCCACTGTCAAGGGCAGTTAGTCCAAGAAACCTCAAGTTAGCTGGGGCTGCAGGGAACTGGCTTCAGAAAGTGGGGCTCTTTGCTAAGGACATGCAAATTTGCAAATTCAATTTCAGCCTAAAGGATTCTCAGCAATAGTGTTCCAAGGAAAAGGAGCTTACTGCCTGAGAGAGAAAGGGAATAAAGCCCAGAGCCTGAAGACAGAAGCTGGCCAAAACATAAGATCCAGCACTATCAAGCACGCAATATAAAATAGCATTTAATATGTGTAAATAAAACCAAGAGAAGCTTAGAAATACAAGAAGGAAACAAGAGATGATAGGAAACAACTAAGCAGATTTGGATAGGAAACAATAGGATTCTATAAATTAACCCTAAAATAATTAATATAAAAGACTCAGTGGGTGGGTTAAATGGAAGATTAGACACAGCTGGAAAGAAATTAGTATCCTGGAAGATAGATTGGAAGAAATTATCCAGAGGACTATATAGAGTGTCAAACAGAAAATTTAAAAGAAGTTAAGAAACATAAGACAGAGACAGAATCTTTTTTTTTTTTTTTTAGATATTTTCTTTATTTACATGTAAATTTCTCCTTTCCCAGGTTCCCCTCCAAAAAACAAACAAACAAACAAAAACAACAAGAACAAA
>JADRCD010214244.1:0-44366 GCA_019843815.1 Montemys delectorum | reverse complement strand
CATTGGAAGTGGGCCCTTGAGTGAGAGCCCTTTGTCTAAGGCTCCCTTTTGCTTCTGACTATGAGATGTGCAGTTTTGCTTCACACACGCTCAACCATGATGTAATATTTGCCACAGGCATGAGTTTGCCACAGACTCACTGATCATGGCCTGGAACCTTCAAAACTTTGAGACAAAATAAATAGTTTCTGTCCTTTATCAGTTGCCTCGGGTACTCTGTCATAGTGACAGAAAGCTGGCTACCTCAGTGAGTACATACTAAATGACTTGCTGCTGCTCACGGAAGGGCTACACTCAATGACCAAACTATTCACACCCTGTCTCTCTGTGTTAAAAGCTCTTCAGAGTAAGCAGCGACAGAGGCAAGATAATACATTCAGTTCTTTTGTCTCTGGACCATATCAGAGAACAGCAGGCATTGGATGAACATTCTTGAATCAGTGAAAAGATAAATGAGTAAACGAATGCACACATACTATATCCTTCATGGTCCATAAGAGATGTTCTCTGAAGTAGATACATAGATTTTTGGGAAACCGCCATATCTTAAATAGATTAGCATGTTTTTCTGGAAGTGAGCCTATGGTGAACACTCTTACCCAGTTTATTTTTAATTTATACTGTATTTTTACAGCAGGAGTGTCTAAGATGAAGCATCACCCCCTGCAAAGAATGGCATCTGGCATGCATGCTACCAATCTCTGGTGAAGTGGCTTCCACTGCTCAGCCATTGATATCTCAAAACTGTGGGCCCACCCAAGGAAAGAGACGTTGGAGTATGTCCAAAGAAGCGCAATGAAAATGATGAACGGGTTGGGAAATCATCTTCCTGAAGAGAGGTCACAGGAACTGGGCCCATGTAGCACAGAAATATGAAAAGGCAAACCTACCAACACGCTGCAGGAATGTAACGAGGCAGAGGTGAGCAGCTGGTTTTAATTCTTAGTTATGATGGTGAAAGTCTAGGATAATTAATTTCAAATGGAGCAGAGAAGCCTTAGGTTAGTCCCTGTAAAGTCCTTGAGACACAATAGAATTCATTAACCCAAAACACTAGCTATGGCATTTCTGTCTTTGGAAAGGTTTTGTGAGGCGAGTCAACAGCAGAGAAATGCACTTTGCCAGACCGGGGCTGGAGAGGGAATGGAAATGTGGTTAGAAAAATCCAGCGGGGCTGAGGCTCAGGCCTTCGTGTTCTTCACTTTGGAAATGAAATTATCTCCAGCAAACTTGGCTTTTAGGAAAAGCCTTATCCCCACCCGCTGTCTCTCTTTATGCTTTTTCCTATCACTTTGAAAACCAAAGATCCAAGTTCTTTTAAGAAGATTATTTTGGAAGAAAAAAAAAAACCCTCTCAACTATTTGGTGCAATACTTTTTTTGGGGGGGGGGCAGGGAATGTTATAGAGTCATGAGCAATTGGAGCAATGATTTATGAACAATTACTAGAGGATGACAAACCAACAATGTGAAAGAGGAGGATGTTGGGAATTATGAAAACACTCAGGACCCACAGCGCAGCTAGTCTGCCTGTCTGCGTTCTTTATCTCTGGACAGCAGCACTGGCATGGATAACATAGCAGTTTATACTGCTAAAGGCAGGCACTCAGGTCTCTTCTGCCTCTCTGCAGGCACAAGGCCTGTGAGTTGGAACTGGCAATACTGTTTCTCATCTCCTGGAGCCACGTGAGAGAATGTTAGGGTTGAGCTGTGTTTTTATTATATCGTATTACCCACGCATTGCTCTAATACAGTATTAATATGATGCAGATGTATTAATGCATTGTGGCATCGCAGATATTGAAGTATAAGGGCACAGAGACTTATGTGGGAAGTCTTTTCAAGGTCTGTGGAGACTTCCTCTATGGTCCAAAAGAAAGGAATTCCCAGAGGGAAGCCCACTCACCATAGAGCGACCGCACTGTCTAGACGGCCTAAATTGGTGGTATGGGAAGAATGCTGAGAGCTCATAATTAAATCAAAATACCCTCTACCTGCCATTTGGATCACCAGCAGAAACAAAAGTCGTATTAATTGCAAATTTGGGATGCCAGCAATCCAAAAATGAGATTAATTTTTTAAATGCTTCTTTCCTCGCAGACAGTTTTCTTCAATTCACATATCTTTTGGTAGAAAAAATAATTCAAGAAGGTTCTTCATCGTACAAGGAATTCTTTGTTCCCCTGGCGACCAACACTTTAAACAAACTCACCCTTCAAGATAAGGGGATCTCCTGAAAGGACTCAGGCATCTCGTTCTCTTCCCCATTGGTCAACTTGCCAACATTAGAGGAGGTTCTCACATTAAGAGCCAAGATGTTTGGTTCAGATGCAGTGTATGAAAGATTCCCATATGATCTGGCCTGGATAGTGTTGTGTTACACTGATTGTGCTGATATTCGCAGGAGTGAGTAGAAAATAAACTCAAGTCTGGATCACTAAGTGCCCAGTTAGAGAGAGGTCTGTGACGAGCAGGATGCCAGTTGTATGGGGAAAGAGTATTTACTGGGCGTCTCCCCGAAGGAACCCTTTTCCCCTGGACACTCTGTGTAGTTCTATCTTATAACTGATTCTCAAACTGAGACAAAGAGACACCAAGCATGAAGAGACACCAAGCAAGTCTTATAAAGGAAAAGGAGATGGCTTAAGTTTTCAGAGGTTTATTCCACTATCATCATGGCAGGAAACATGACAGCACACAGGCAGACACAGTGTTGGAGAGGTAGTGAGTTCTCCATTCAGATCGATGGGCAGCAGGAAGAGAGAGCAACTGGCATTTGAAATCATAAAGCCCATCCCCAGTGGCTCACTTCCTTCAAGAAGGCCAGATCTATTCCTCCAAGGCCACGTCTCTTAATCCCTCTCAAGTAGTGCTGCTCCCTAATGACCAAGCATTGAAGTCTCTTGGGGGCATTCTTATTCAAAGAACCACACAGTCTTGTGGCCAGCTACAGCTGTTAGCCATACGTGCTTCTGCAGCACAGCATCTATTGCACATGCCTCCAGGCAGCGCCTGTGAGGCCACGGAGTGATTAGTAGACAGATATTCCTTTGCATTGAAGCCAACTGGAGACTTACATTGAGAGCTATTGCTGAGTTGTCATGACAAAAGTAAATGAATGCTCATGGAAACTACTTTCCAGAAAGTTATTTTTAGCAACACTTCTGGTCAAAACAACTGTACGGAGCCCCAGAACTTCATGAAGACAAATTCCCTTGAATGAAATTTTCCTCCAAAATTTTGTGGAGTCGAATGTTTATAGTTTTCATAAAGCCTAGATATTGTTAAATGTTCATATTTGACATAGTTCTGTATGTTCATATTACATATTGGATTGGCAAGAGTGATTAAAGAGTAGGTGGGATTTTTTAGATGAGAACCACTGTGCCACATTCTCCCTGGTACTTGCTAGGCAGGAGGCAGAAGGGGAAAGAACTTTCTTTTGTCTTTATACGACAGTAGCTAATTCCTTTACTTTCTAAAAGCTAAGAAATAAAACTGAGGACTGGGCTCCATTGGTAAGATGCCTGCCAAACAGGCTGAGAACCCAAGCATGCACCTGTAGCATGCACATAAAAGTCAAATGCAGTATCGCATCCCTGTACTACAAATACTGGCGAGGCAGAGGCAGGGAGATTGCTGGAACTTGGTGATCAGTCAGAGTCTGAATCAGGGAGCTCCAGGGTTAGCAAGAGACCTTGTGTCAAAACATGAGGAACAGAATAATAGAGAAAGGTGTCCACATGCATGTGTGTGTGCACTCACTCACATGCATGTGTATGTGCATTCACTCACATGTGTAAACACACATGCATACATGTATAGATACATGCATTTACATATACACATGATATATGTACAAACACACAAACATGTACACATGGACATACATGCACTTACACATACAGATATGCACACATGTACAAATCCACACAAATATGCACATACATACACACATATACTTACATATACACACATGCACACATGTATAAACTCACACAAAAGTGAACACACATATATACACATGCATTTACACACACATACACATATGTACAAACCCACACAAATGTGAACACACGTATACAAAACACACATACACACATGCACTCACATACAAATATGTACAAATCCACACAAACATGTACACATATATACATACCACACACACAAACACACACTTACAAAAACCAAATGAGAACTAAGTACCACTCTATTTTCATCAAAAACAATGGAATGATTTACCCTTTACCTGCTTATGTAGTTTTTGCTAAATATATATTTCTCAAGTCCCTTAGGACCTGCTAACAGCATATATTATATACCTTTGCTATATATTTTCTTCCACAAGTGTTCGATATTTTCAGGATGATCTGCCAACTCGTTATACTGAGAAGTGTCATTGGATGATGAGATGCCTAAGTTCTGAGTACCAAGATGATTTGAAGTTCAATGAAGAAATAAGAAAAGGGAGATCTAAAGTAGAGAATCTAGATTTTGCTACACTTCTAGACTTACAAGCAATCTGGTTTGGTGCGTAGCAATCTGATGTTACTAGCAAGAGAGGAAGAGAGCATGCACGGACATCTAATTCACACATTTAGATGAAATGACAGTGAATATGGGAGGTGGAAGACTCGAAGGATAAGTGTGGAAAAATAAACCATGAGTTCAGTTTTAGACAAGAACTTGAGGTAAAGTGGGTTAGGACATGTTGCTGGGAATTCTGGCAAAAGAGAGATGGCAAGGGGTCTTTAGAAGCTGGGCTGAGAAACATGGACTGATGAGGTCAACGGCAAAGAATCCTGGCAATGCTATGTGTTTGGGGGCTGGGCGGAGGGTAGCCAGATTTGTATTTCAATTAATGTACCGTCAGCACTAACCAGCAAGCGGGGAGGGCACCAGTTTGTTTGAGACACAGTTCAAGGATGCAGTTATGATGGACTGAATCAGGAGAATGGAGGAAGAGATTGACAAATAATCATGAGATAAAATTGGGCAGATTGGCTGATGAATCACTTGTGGGGGAGGAAGGAGAGGAAGTGGGTTAGGATGAGCACAGATTTCTGGCTATGGTGACTAGGTGAATAATGTTGCAATTAATTAACACAGGAAGGAAGAGCGGGTTTGGAAAGAGAAAAAAAATATCAGATCTACTTTGAACATGTTGTATGAACCTCATGAGTAAGACATCCATACGGATTTAACTAAATGGTGATTGTCCGTGGGAGAGTGATGTTTAACGGAACTAGGGGCACAGTAGACCCTGAGAGCAAATGGGCAGGATATTGTTTGTTGTAGTTGTGGAAAGAGAATGATAGGAAGATAGAATCTAATGGAGTAATCTGTTGGGGGCGGAGGAAGGAAAGCAGGTATGAAAGATTAAGGAGAAGTATTCTGGAATTTAAATAGCCAAAAGAAGAAGAGCTCCTTGCATGTTAGGGCAGTGAGTCCTCTGAAAATTCTCTTCTGTTCCATAGTACCAGCCCTAATAATTGCCCAGTCAGCTGGAATCTACACTAGTCCAGGAAATGCACTGGCACCATGACCCTGGCCACACGCTGCTATTCACACCCTTGCCCTGACATCCAGCCAGATGGGATCTACACTAGTCCCAGAAATGCACTGGCACCATGACCCTGGCCGCACAGTGCTATCTGTACCCTTGCCCTGACATCCGACAGCACCATGTCCTTAATAATGCTTTAGACAGGCAGAGTCAGAACTTGCAACATTTTCAACCGGTCTTCGGGGAACTGTCTATTCAGAAAAATCATCTCCCTGGTTAGAGTTCAAGCCCTTCCACTCAACGTGTTCCAGACTGACATTATTCCAAAGACTGTAAGATGTTGTGGGTATCTAAATGGAGTGTTCAATGCATAATTTGAAATATGGGCTGCAGTGGAGGTAGAAGACCAGAATGAACATACATTTAGAGAATGAATCTAGGGACACTAGTAAAAAAAAAACCCAAAAAACAAACAAACAAACAAACAAAAACCCAACCAACCAAACAAAAAAACACCTTAAAGTACAGTCTGTCCTTGGTATAGTGACAAATGCGGAAGTGATAGAATCCTCCTAATACTTTAAGGACATTCAGACTTAAGAAGTAAGAAGAAAGAGAAGTCAGAAAGGGGAGGGAGAACAGATGGAAGAGAGACTTCTAAAGAGAATCATAAAAAGGGGGGGTGAATTTAGTAGTGAGTTTGGGATGTCTCATAGTAAGGAAACAGGTGTGTATCGGGTGGAGAAAAGGGCCAGCCCCAGAGCCCTGTGTGATCACAGAGATTCAATGCCTTTGTTTCTGTGTTTGTTTGTATTTCCATGTGTCTGTAGAGCAGGGCAGTGCGGGGACATTTGAGATGAATTAGACATTTCTGATGATATGCTGAAAACACTCACAATGTTTGGAGTTTAGAACACTAAGAGACTGAGGAAGTGGAAACAGGGAACTGGGATACAAAAGGCCAGAGGTAGAAGACAGAGATGTCATGGAAACCACGGAGCCCTACAAGCCTTCTCTCTGTGAGAGTTGGAACTATGTTAACACTGAAAAAGGAGAGGCCGTAGTGATGAACTCGGGGCTGGACAGGATTAGGGTTAAAATAGAGCAAATATTCACTCTGAGATCTTGATAAAGGAAAATAAAGCAAGACTGGAAAGGTGACTGGTGAAGGCTGTTGAGTGTTCTAGATAGTTTTATGTCAACTTGACACAAGCTAGAGTCATCTAAGAGAAGGAGACCTCTCTTAGAGGAAGTAAGATAGTACTTCCATAAGATCCCATTATAGGCAAGCCTATAGGATAGTTTTTAAATTAGTGATTGATGGGAAAAGGTCCAACTCACTGGGGGAGGTGTCATTCCTGGGGTGGTGGTCCTGGATTATAGAAGAAAGCAGGCTAAACAAGCCATGAGGAACAAGCCAGTAAGCTGCACTCCTTCACAGCCTCTACATCAGTTCCAGCTTCCAGGTTCCTGCCCTGTTTGAGTTCCTGTCCTGACTTCCTTCAGTGATGAACAGCAGTGTGGAAGAGTATGCCAATAAACCATTTCCTCCCCAAGTTGCTTAGGGTCATGATGTTTTCTCATAGAAACAGAAACCCTAGCTAAGAGATTTGGTGTCAGATTTGATGAGTTGCTGTGGTAATTTGAATAAGAATGTCCTCCACAGACCCCACAGGGTGACACTTCTTGGGAGGGATTAGAAGGTATGGCTTGGTTGGAGTCACTGTGGTCTTGTTAGGGGAAGTGTGTCTCTTGCGGGGTGAGCTTTGAGGTTTCAAAAGACCAAGCCAGGCCCACTGTTTTTCTCTTCCTTCTGTCTTTTGATCTGGATATAGTAAGTACTTCTCCAGTACCACATCAGCCTGCTTATTACCATGCTCCCCTCCACGGTTACAGTGGACTAACCTCTGACTCTGTAAGCAAACCCCAATTAAATGCTTTCCTTTATACGAACTGCTGTGGGGGCTAGAGCAATGGCTCAGCGGTTAAGAACACTGCCTGTTCTTCCAGAGGACACGAGTTCAAATCCCAGTACTCACATGGTAGCTCACAATTGTCTGTAACTCCAATGTCTATAATGCCAAGATCTGACATACATGCAGGCAAAATCTCATACGCATCTACATCTCTATCTACAAGGAGTTGCCGTGGTCATTGTGTTTCTTCACAACAATAGAGCACTAAGACATTTGAACAGAGACAGCCAGGTGAAAACAAGAAACAAAATTCAGCATTTGCCTATGAAAAGATGCCAAAGAGGTCAGGGAGAAATATCAAGTGAAGTGGGAGAGAGAAGGATACAAGTGAAAACGTGTGATTAAACCAGGGACCTGCACACTAAACACTTCTGATGTTCCATCCCAGTTTATGGGTTATGTGGCTTGGAGAGCAGTGAGCTGTAGGTGGGGGGTGGGAAAGGACTAGAATGGAATGTAAGCAAGGAAACCTCAGGGTCAAACGTGTAAGTATTGAAACTTCTGAGGCCCATTGTGGGGAGGAGAGTTCTTGATAATTCATTTAGGTAATCTGAAATAAATTCCAGCGTGCAGACAATTGTGGCATCTTTAAGAAGGTCACAAAGAGGAAGGCCACAAAGTAATGAACATGGGAGCTACCTTACAAGGCAAAGTTTTCCATCACCCCAACTTTTAACATGGTAAAACTAAGATAAAATAAACCATCATCTCTCTCCTCATGTTCCACTATACTTACATACCTAATTTACTGATCAAAGACAGTGTCCAAAGAAAATTCTCCTACAACCTCGTCTAACCAGGGCTAGTCAGTGGTGACCTCCCAAAAAAGAAGGGGTGATGGGGAAGGGATTCTTTGTGTTTAAATTAGATGAGAAAAAAAGGAGATAGTTTCTTAAATAATAGGAAATAGTATTCAGCTAAGTACAATGGAACAGAAAAGACATTTTAAGTTCACAGATGTAACAAAGCATAGACATACATTGCACAACATCAATCAAAGGCCAGGCCAGTGGGATGTTTTGTGGTAGAGTTTCTGTAAATTATTTCCTTTGGGCAAGTATTTGGAGTCGAATGGTTTTGGTCTCTGCCCAGCTATGGCCTGAGAGAAGAGACTGAGGAGTGGAATTTCTCCAGAGAGACAAGCTTTGTTACAAGCACACAGTCAACTCTTGAGGGCCTGTGCTAGCAACCCCTGGAAGCAGTGTGCTTTCAGACCATTGGAAATGGCTTTAATATTCATCGATGAGGAGTAACACTTGTAAAGACTCTTGCTGGATGTGTTATAGTTATAGTAGATAAAATGAGCTTGTGTCTTTAACCTGAGAATGAAGGCATGATTAAAAATGTCAGTTCCCACTTATCTAAGCTGATGTGACAGACTATGAGGAGTAGTCACAGAAGAAAGAATAGACTTTAAGAGAGGGCAAAGGTGCTCTGCTGTATGTTACTCATTTTTCAGTTCAGTTATTGCATCGCTGTTTCCATCCAGATGGCTGTTTCCCGGCTGGAATATGGGAGCACAGACTCACACGCATCTTCCGTTTGCAGGCTTGTGGTAGAGGTAGTTTCTGCTCTGGCTTTGAAGATAAGGAGGGGCATAATTGAGCAGATGGGGACTAGGAGAGTTTCCTTTTATGTTTCACATACAATAGGAACCGAACTATGACGTCATCAAGCTACAATTCTTTGCAAAGGTCGGCTAGTCTCGGCTGGTTGTGCTTTCTTGCCTCAAAGTACTCTTGATCTAAAATAGATTATGGGGAAAGGGGGTGGCGATCTACTGTTGCTCTCTCAGTTGTGAATTCTTTCAAACTACCTGCTTCAGTTCCAGGGTAACAAATATAACCTTGGCTGAGTAACTTCTTCCCTGTTGAAGTCGGTGTTTTGATGTTCTGTGTAGAGCCTGTGAATGCATTTGTTGTTTAACTCTTCCTTCAGGTGTTTGGGGCTTGCTTATAGTTTATGTGTTTGCTCTTAAAGATTTTGCTCCTTCTCTCCATTGCTTTCGTAGGAACAGGGACTATAGAATAGGTTGTAATGTGATAGGGTAGGAATATGAGTGTGGCAAATAAAAGAAATCAATGAATCATTTTCATACTTTTACTTTATAGAATAGCAGATGTATTTATTTTTCATAAGAGACAGAAGAATGATAACAGGTATTTATCAAATACCTCTAACTGACTTAGCACTAGGGAGGAGCTCAATAGTACCCAGATGCCAATGAATACAGAGAAACAAACAGAATCGTAGTTGTAGCCCCCCAAAGTCTTTGTCACCTTGTTAAGGGGCAAGATTCAGCCCTGGTTGAAATCACAAGGAATGATTTAAAACAGTGAATAACTATTAACCCATAGATGGAATTTCGAGGTAGATCAGTCTCTACTATACTTAGAGAAATGACGGTAATGACTAAAGAGGGGCTGTTGAGTGCGAAGACAGAAAACAGGATACGTGTGGCCTGTTCTTTTTGTCTGGAATATTCTCAACTAAAATTAAACTTTTTTTCCATCAACATAATATTTTTCTATAAGCCATGGAGAGTGTCTGCAGCAGTTCCCATGACAGACAGCCAGCTTCTTACAAAACAAACAAGAAACTGGTAAGAGGGAAAGAACCCACACACCTATGGTCACTTGATCTTTGACAAAAGAGCTAAAACCATCCACTGGAAAAAAGACAACATTTTCAACAAATGGTGCTGGTTCAAGGGCAGTCAACATGTAGAAGAATGCAAATTGATCCATTCTTATCTCTTTGTACAAAGTTCAAGTCCAAGTGGATCAAGGACCTCCACATAAAACCAGATACACTGAAACTAGTAGAAGAGAAAGTAGGGAAGAGCCTCAAACACATGGGCACAGGGGAAAATTTCCTGAACAGAAGACCAATGGCTTATGCTCTAAGATCAAGAATCAACAAATGGGACCTCATAAAATTGCAAAGCTTCTGTAAGGCAAAGGACACTGCCAATAGGACAAAAAAGGCAACCAACAGACTGGGAAAGGATCTTTACCAATCCTATATCTGATAGAGGGCTAATATCCAATATATACAAAGAACTCAAGAAGTTAGACTCCCAAGATAACCCTATTAAAAATGTGGTAGAGAACCTAATAAATAATTCTCAACTGAGGAATACTGAATTACTGAGAAGCACCTAAATAAATGTTCAACGTCCTTATTTATAATAGCCAGAAGCTGGAAAGAACCCAGATGTCCTTCAATGGAGGAATGGATTCAGAAAATATAGTACATTTACACAATGGAGTACTACTTAGCTATTAAAAACAATGAATTCATGAAATTCTTAGGCAAGTGGATGGAACTAGAAAACATTATCCCGAGTGAGGTAACCCAGTCACAAAAGAACACACATGGTATGCACTCACTGATAAGTAGATATTAGCCCAAAAGTTTGGAATACCCAAGATACAATTCACAGACCATGTGAAGCTCAAGAAGAAGGAAGACCAAAGTGTGGATGCTTCAGTCTTTAGAAGAGGGAACAAAGTACTCATGGGAAGTAGAAGGTAGGAGGAACTTGGGAGGAAGAAAGGAGGGGGAGGGTAAAAGGGGGCAGGATCAGGTATGGGAGGAGAAGGGGATGATATACAGAGGGTCAGAAATCTGAACAGAGGTGTGCAGCAATGGGGGATGGAGAACTGGGGGTAGCCACCGGCAAGTCCCAGATTCCAGGAAAGCAAGAGGCTCCCAGGACCCAACAGGGATGAGATTAGCTGAAATACCCAATAAAAGGGAGGGAGAACCTGTAGAGACCATACCCAGAGGTTAGGCAAGGCCCCTGGTTGGAGGATGGGGTCACCTACTCATCTCCAAATTTTTAACCTAGAATTGCTCCTATCTAAAGGAAATACAGTGACAAAAAGTGGAGCAGGGTTGGAAGAAAAGGCCATCCAGAGACTGCCCAACCTGGGGATCCATTCCATATACAGACACCAAACCCAGACACTATTGTGGGTGACAAGAAGTTCTTGCTGACAGGAGCCTGATTATAGCTGTTTCCTGAGAGGTCTGCCAGAGCTTGACAAATACAGAGGTGGATGCTCTCAGCCATCCATTGGACTGAGCACAGAATCACCAATGGAGGAGCTAGAGAAAGGACCCAAGGAGCTGAAGGGGTTTGCCAGCCCCATAGAAGGAACAACATGAACCAACCATTGCCCCCAGAGCTCCCAGGGACTAAACCACAAACTAATGAGTATACATAGAGGGACCCATGGCTCCAGCCACATACATAACAGAGGATGGCCTTGTCTGCCATCAGTGGGAGGAGAGGCCCTTGTTCCTGTGAAGGCTCGATGCCCTAGTGTAGAGGAATGCTAGGGTGGTGGGGTGGGAGTGGGTGCGTGGGAAAGCACCCTCATAGAAGCAGGGGAAAGGGTAGGGGATAGGGAGTTTCCGGAGGGGAAACCAGGAAAGAGAATAACATTTGAAATGTAAATAAATCAAATATCCAAGTTTTTAAAAAGTAATACTGGAGAGCCAGTGCTCTGGCCCTTGCTGCCCTCCCCTCCACTGTGGGGTCTCTCACATCAGGACAGTTTTCATTCATCTCAGAGTAAGGCACCATGACCTCTGCTTAGAAACTGCTCGCTTTCATCCATCTGGTTCTTCTTTCCCATATCCCATTTTGCCTCTCCTGTTTCCTCACGTTTCGAGATGTGGAAAAAACGGAAAAACAAAACAAAACAAAAAAAAAACAACCCTGTAGACAAATTTGAAGGTTAGTGGTACACCAATATGGGACAATTTCGAAATTATGTTTACATTTTAGGAGGGACTCTTACTCAAACTCAAAAGAATGGGTACGGAGAGTCTACAAACAGTGAAGATAAAGACAATGTTGCCGACCCGGCTGGAAAGAGGGGTCATACTTGGGCTGACTAAACCATGCAGTTAAGGCAGGGGATTTACATCATCACAGAACCAACTCAGACCACAAAACTGAATGTGGAGACTAAACTTACTGCCCTGACCTCCTTTTTAAAGAAAGTAGGGTAGGGAAGCCACACTGCCTGAAGATGTCAGCTAATCCCTAGACTCACCTAATGATGACTCAGCCCTTCCTGAAGGCTTGAATGAAAACAGGGAGCTGAAAACATAGGGTATGGTTCAAGTTCATTCCCCTCACAAGCCTAGAACAATTTCATCCGTGACTTATCCAACTGACTTAGCTTCAGTGAGAATTCTTAGCCAAGAGTGGAAGAAAACAAAAAAGATAAGCCCGGGAAAAGAAGAGAAATAGTCAATGTTGATTCAAGGAAGTAGGTGAGGGCCCAGATGTCATCCAAGGGGCTGAAGAAAACCAACATGGACAAACTCAGATGGAATGGGAGCCAGGGACAGGCTGTGCTTGACAGCCCACAATAGTGAGGGAACACAGTGTGACCTTGGCTGCAGTGACACAGCTCCAGGGTATGGGACAGACTTTTTCCAAGTGCCACAGGGTGCCAGCTCCAGTCTCACAGTGGACTGCTTACTGTAGGTGGTGGTCAGGGTGAGGGAACATTTCCCAGCATTTCTCTTTTCAGAAGAAGCTGCTGAAAGAAAGAAAGATACATAGACATGTAGGCATACAGACACACAGACATTCAGATACACAGACATACAGGCACACAGATACACAGACACGAAAGTACACAGACACACAAAAACACAGACATACAGACACACAGACAAGTGAGGATCTAGTACACTAGTCTCTCAGATAGGGAAGGCACAGGACCACAGTAGCTCTGCAGGTTTTTTATATAAGTTGAACAGGGGCTGGGGATATGAAGACAGACACTAGGAGGCAGGATTTGTGCATATAGCTGCATCAAAGACAGGTTCCACTATTCTCAGTAGGCTCAATCTCTGTCGGGGAGCAGTCTGAAGACTGTAAATATTCAAAGGAGAAAGCTAAGGTAGACAGTGTGTGCACACATTGTCGACCCTTGCACACAGAAGGCTTTGTCACACTCTGAGCTGCAGTCCCCTGATGTGGGAGAGAACTTTGTCATTCTCCCATGGGTTTGAGGGTGTGGTCCTTGCTTTAGTGGGCTCATGTCACCTCCACATGTTCACACAGGACTCTGCACCCGGGTCTTGCTCTGCTTCCCACCATCTTTCTTGCTGCTTCACACTGCAGCTGACAGCCTAGGGCCTTGTCTGAGAGAGCAGTACTAAGAATCTGCTTTCAGCCTCACTGGATGCTTAGGGCCTGGCAGGAGCTGCTCCACTGCTGCTTCAGAACATTTCCGTGGCCTTTCTTACATTCATGTTTATTCTCTTCCTGCTTGGCCACGTTCAGAGACCAGCTGGTTTTCCCAGCATCCCTTGAAGCACCTCCTCTCCAGTTACATCTTTAAAGTCAGCCTGAGAGAAAGGGGGAAGCAGGAGGGAGATTTGTACCTTCATAGCTTTTGTTGCTCTCTGCTCTCGGCAGCAGACTACCGGGAAGCTGGATATGAACTACTTTTGCTTAAACACTACAGCACATTCTACCCAAGAGCAGTCTAAACACAAAGACTGAAGTAGACTCTGCTCTGTTACAAGGTGACTCATCTTGAATGATAAATATAGACTGTCTCCCACACACAAAAACAGATGTGTCGGGCATGTCACCTATAGACGGAGCTTTGCAAAGCTTCAGAGTAGCAGAGATTTGCTTCCTAAAATAATGCTTCCCATTTGCATGACGTTTTATTCCAGAGTATCTGTTATTTGGTCTGGAAGTGGGGGTGGGGAACTTCCACCAAAGTAATGTGAGGCTCAGCTAGAAGACAATGGTCCATGTACATGGCCAGCACAGCTATGTGTTGTGGCTCAGACTGGACTGTCTGAGCCCCCTGCCCAGCCCCAAGAACATCAGGAGATTCAAGAGAGCTTTGACTGAACAATGGGGACTCAGAGTCTGTGCTCAGATAGATGAGAGTTCTACTGCAGGCACTCACTGCCAAGTATGCACCATGAAATCCCATCACACTTTCAGTACCTTATCCAAACTAGGAAGCAAATGCACCTTGTACATTTCTACTTCAAAAACTGCAAGATGGTTTGCATCTCCTGGAGTGGGTCTTAAATTCAGGAAAAAACTTATTGGCTTTTCTAATAACATTTGTGCCCAGCACCTATACACTGGATAGCTCACAACTACCTATAACTACAGGGGGTCCAATGCCTTCTTCTGGCTTCCAAGGACAGCTGCACTCACATGCACAGACACACACATACATACATGTGTGCACATAAATAAGATTCCTTGAGAAAATACTCCTACTATGGCTGTTGAGAGTGTAAGTTGAGAAAGCTATTCAGCAATACTTACTAAAGTTTAATATATATGCATCCTATCATTCAAGAAGCCCACTCTTAGGTTTCATCACACACAAAAAAAAATGTTGACAGATAAAACTATGCAGAGGAGCATTGTTCAGAAGAAGCAAAAATTGGTGAGAACACAATAATCCCAATATGTGTTAAGAATAGAATTGATTAATTATGCACAACAGACCAATAGACAACATTGAAAATGAATGAACTTCACTTGTATGTAATTGAGGGACTAGGAGTTAGCCAAATTCCCTGGGGGGGTGGAGAGAGAGAGGGAGGGAGAGAGAGAGAGAATCCTCACCACATCCCCTCACCTGAGACAATATCCTGGCAGTTTTAAAACCAAGGGCTTAGAGGCTTTTTCTTCTCCAAGTAGGCACGTGCCAATAGACTGGCTCAGCCAACTACAAGGCCAGCCCAGGCAGGATATGTCTACCACACAGCTATGGGCTAAACTGCCATCCTATCTTTCCTTGAATTGACCAACCTTAAACTTGGGATAGGAGACTCTTGGGAGACTTAAAAAGTCTTTTTTCCCTGTGTGCTGTTGCATGCACGCCTGTGGGTCCTCATTCCCAAGATGCAGCCCTTCTTCAGCTGCTGTCTCTGCCTGCTCCTGTTTGCAGTGTTCTCTGCTGCTTCCTGCTGCTCCAGGGACTGTGCCTGCCTGCCTGACTCCAAAAACTGGCAGAGAAACAAACCAAATCAAAACCCCTAGATGGTAACATAAAAAGAGGAATAAAACCCTTAACTACACCAGTGAGTCGAAAAGTGCCAGATTTAATAAGACAAAACAAAACAATCAACAAAACCAAAAAAAAAAGATTCCATTCATAAGCAGCAAATTCTGAAAGAAAAAAGATATTAGTCATATGAATATATAACATAAAGCAAAGTCATGAGTAAAGTCTAACATACATTATTCATTTTATAGATGATTGCGAATAAAAGCAACATCACCCTGCTGCTTGGGAATCACTGGGGAGCGTGAACCACCTTTCAGACAACACTGAAAAAGCTGAGACAACAAGTAGAAGGGACTTCTTCTTCCAGCCAACGAGAATGTAAAAATCCCAGCCCAACCAAGAGGGAGCAAGTGCAGATCCAGGTACTGTAAGATTATGTGTCTATAGAGCTCAGTTTGTGCCCTCTCTCAGAGAATATAGTCCTGCCAATCAGTTTATATCCATTTCGGGATGTTCGGAAAGGGAAGAAAATTCACGTTTCTTGTCTTTCCACGACAAGCCTGCCCTAATCAACACTGGCTGGTAGGAAGTACTCTCATTTCAATTAACTCTTTCCTTTGTTCTCCTTAAGTAAAATCAGCCATGTAGGGTTCTCATTGGGGTACAAAACATGATGGGTGTATACCCCACACAGTAACTGAAATTCTTTACATAGCTCAGATTTAAAACATTTTCCAAAAAGCCTTTCCTGCTCCTTTCTTACATTTCAATCACTAAACTAAAAATGTATTATTCTCCAACCTTTGTCATTCCTTCATCAATTAATCCATATTAGTATTTAGCATATTTCTGTTTTGTCCCAGACATTGTTATCACCTATATATAACTATAACTATATATTACTATATAATGATATTACTATTTAACTATACATATACATATCCATACATATACATACACACATATATACATATACATACACACACACACACACACACACACACACACATATGCCTGATTCCTATGTGTTGCTGCAGCTTTGTGTAATGTTTAATCTTACATATGTTTCTTTATAAAACAACCATCTAGCCTATTGGACAATATTTTCTAAGGAGCAATTAAATTATAAGAGAAAAGCCTAGTAAAATGAACTTCCCTTTTAAAGGGAACCAAGACATTTGTCCAAACTATGAACGTAAGTAAGCCCCAGCGAGCTTTTCAGTCACCATCCTACCCGCTCCTCAGCAGAGATGGCTATTTTGGTCTTTGAAATATATTATTTTGTAACCAACTTAATCTGATCAGCTCAATGCTTCCCCTTAACATTCTTTTTCCTTCTAAAAATAGATTCTAGCCTGGACTATTTATACATTCTAGGTGCAAGGAGATTAGAAAATCCTAGCCGTTAGTTACCAAGTTTTGTACCCAACCAGACAGGGTGTCTTTTTTTTTTTAATGACTAAATTACAGTTGAAACATAAAGCACACCTGTAGATTCCAAGATCTCACCTCAGTGATTTATGCTTTGATAGTGTGCATGCTTTAATTACAGCGATGTTATCGCTGTTGTGAAATAAGACAGTGAGTTTAGAAGCAGGCTCAGCACTCTGGAGCTTTTCAGAGAAGACCACCTGATGTTGAAGCTACAAGACTGGGGTTTCTTTCTTGCATATTATGATCTGGCTGCCAAATAAATCAGAGATGGCAATTTAGACGCATTTATTAACTAGCCCCACCCGTACACCCCATTTCCCGCAACATTTGCTGCATGCCTATCATGTGCCAGACACCATCAGGGTGTGGGTCTACTGAGTGGCTTAAATGGAATGCTGTCTCAGACCCTAAGGAGCTGGAAGTCTGGTGAGGGAGACAGACACATAAACAAATAATTACAAGGCGATTTGAGAAGGGCTAGGGAGTGGAGGAATGCACCCGGTTAACAGAGATGCTAGCGGCATGAAGGCAGTGGTGACCCTGCTGAGGTGGGGATGCAGGGTGAGCCAGAGGCTAGTCAAAGGAGGCAATGAAGAAGTAGACTTGCCATTGAGGCTAAATCCAAGTACTTGAGGAAGTCTGAACTTAACAGTTAGGACACTTGAAAAAGAAGAAAAATGACAGAGTAATATAGTGTATGTATATATTTGCAAGAAATATTTCTTCTCCTATGGCTCCGCGCCTCCGCATGTGAATGTCCCTGTGACATGTACCTGTCTCACCACATTAAATAGCTCATGCTTGCTTCGGTTCTTAAAACGAAGCCAGGGTGGGAAAGCATAGAGCTTTCTTCCCTCCGTGTTTTCAGTGTGGAAAACAATGTCGATTATGATACCAAACTGAACCAACTGTCCAACACTTTTTCTAGGATTTATAACTGCCTCTAATACCAAGGGAAGTAGGCAAATAAAAATATAATCATCTCATCCAGAAGAAGAAAGCTGCAGATATGGACTCAGAAGGGTCACAGTGCTTTTTTAAAATCTAATTTAGTCTGGTGATGTTGGGCTTTTCCAGGCTGTTTGGGTCATAGAAGTCTTTTAACACAGAAAAAGGTGACAAGGGATTTACTTTTTGCCAAAGTTTTCACGTTGTCTTCTTCCTATTGTCACCACGCAGAGAGTCTCATCACATTTTTCTGTTCCTGTTAAAAGAGTAATTTTAAAATTCTCTCTAGCTACTCCTGTCATTGTCTTAAAGAGGCAGACCACATTTATTTGTGTACCCAAACCACCATGGACACATCAGTTAATCAACATTTGACGGTTCGTGTTGAAAGAAATGCAGGGAAATTTAACACGTTTGACGGTGTGATTGCCACAAATTCAGAGACTAAATCAACGTCGTCAGCGATGTTTTCTAAGGGTCGAGTTTATGTTGGAAACTGTAACAGCTATGTTGGGAAGTATACTGCAGTGCTTGTAGCCAGAGTCACGATTTGAGCATATGGCTCCCATCCGTTGATGGAAACATAAATCCAGCTAGATCTATCACTTGAATTCAGTTTGTAGATAACCTCTGAGAACTTAAATATATTAGTGGCCATTTCCTCTAAGCTTACCCACCCCTCATCTTGATCTTACCTTCTCAAAAGAAGCTAGATTTAATTCACACATTTTTGTCGTTGTAATTAAATCCAGGGTATGACTATAAAGCTTTCAGATCATATATGGTCTGGGCAGAAATATTGAAAACAGATCCTCCCTAAAACAACCAGCAATGGGGAGTGTAGAGAGGGGAGAGGGGAGAGCGCGTTAGTAGTTCAGAGAGGCAGGTGAAATCTAGTTATAATTAAGCTTGTTAAAGTCCCAATTTCACTTCAGTAAAATGGCACAAGGCTCCAGCTGGTGGCCAGCTGCTCCCAGACCTTTTCCACACCAGGAGGAAAAGAAAAAAGGCTCTGTGGCAGAATAAATTAGGTCTTATAGGTTGATTTTCACCAACCTATCTTATCTAGGTAAATTAATTAAGCAATGCCAGACATTAAATTATCTTAATAGTCAGAAAACAAATTTCCTCAGTCAATGAATATACCTAGATCATTTTATAAATATCTCAATCTACTCAGATGCACCAATATGGCAAGAACATATGGCAAGATTTACATAGCTCATTCGTGGAGAACTTGGATGTAATTCAAGACAGATAACCTTTAAGAAACTTCATTCCCTTGGATTAAGCAATTTTTTTTTTTTTTACCATAGTGTGCCTGACTTCTGGAAGTTGTGTGTTGGGATGGAGAAATTGAACAAAGAATTGTTGGAAGACATTACAAAATTTATGAATGGAAAATGTTCAGAAATTAATTTTTAGCAAGATTCTAGGATCTCAACATACATGAACCAAGAAAGCAAATAACCATTTTTTTTTTACATTGTGGGAGACAACTATAAATTTGCATTTTTATTGTTATCTTGACCTGTGAGTTGGCTCTCTAGAGATAACTAATGGTTCCCAGACCTGTTTCACCAATCTTGATAGATGAGTTAAAGATAGAACTGACTGGAACCTGAGGCTGGAAAGAGCAATGTAACCGCATGAGGCCCTTGATTTATTCTTCCAACCCGACCCCTACCCTGCCTGAAAGTGACATTCAGTCTTTGCATTGGTCTCCCAAGGCCACCAACTCACTAGAGAGTCTTTATATTTCTAAATATAGGGCACACTTTTAAGTCAACTTAACATTTAGCTAAAACGTTTAAAGGAAGTTCTAAGGGAAATGTGTCAGTTGGCTCGAAGAGTCTCGGCATGGAACGTGCTCCCCTGTGCCTTAGGGTCAGCTAGGGGAAAAAAAACTGAGTACTGAGTACCTTTCCTGAACCAGACGCCGGGAATGAGCGAGCGGATGCAGTCTGATGCCCTTATAAGGCTTACGAATCAGCTGGGAGACTATTACCACACATTATGTGTGTCAGATACAGAGATGCGCGCACAGAAGGCAGCCTGGGGTACTTCAGAGGGCTGGTAATCTGGAAGGGGGGAGGTGGCTAGCCAGTGTAGGTTTCTGGGAGACATTATTCACATGATGAAATGCTAAGATCACCCAGGAGCTAGAGGAGAAAAATACAGTAAGCAGAATATCAAAGGCAGAAGCCAGAAAGATAGTAAAACTGAGATTGGGAGAGATCCTCCATGCAAATAGCAGACTGCAAAATGAAAGAGACAAGATCCAAGAAGGAAAGAGGAGCCAGGTCAGGAAAATACTTGCAAGCTTGTGAGCAATGTTTATCTTAGAAATCCATAAATCATAGAAACAGATGACCCCAACTTGAGTCTCACTTGTTGTAAGACAGTCACGTAAGCCTGTGTGCCTTGGCTTCCTGACTGAAGAAACCAGTCTTGCGTCAAATATTTCACACTGTTGTTTTAGGAAGAAGATGAGGAGGAGGACGAGGATTTTGCAGATTGCAGAAATTGTATTATGAATTTATGGGAGTGATTACAATAAGTCAAGTAGAGTCCAGTTTACTGAGGGAAGAGTGCAAGCAAGCAAGAAGTTTGATTTAGTGACGTCTTTGGGGGATAAAGGGGAAATTTCTTTTAAGTGAGCTAACTCTTATTTCAACATTCACATTTATCTTCTCTGCAGATCTCTCATCATTACAGTAGCCAGTCCTGGGATATCTGAGTCAGTGCTCTTCTTCTGGGGTTTCTGGCACATTGCTCTCCTTTTCTTTCCCATGTAAGAATCTTTTCACCTGTGTGTGGCGACCACAGGATAGCGGGTACCTGGGAGACGTGGGAAAGCCCAGTGCAGAGACATAGGCAAAAATCTTCCAGTGTATTTTCACGTGATTTCACGGGCTCTCGGTTTTCATTCCCCTTTCATATCGAGGGTTAACATTTTCCAAAGCCACTGAAAAGAAGTTAATTTGTTGCTTGAAGTCTTGTACTACCAGAAGCAACCCATGTCCTCATGAGGGACTGAAACAGTTAACATCCATATGAAGAAATGCTGTAAAGGATTTAAAATAAATCTCGTGTTTGTAAATTCTCTGAAAAATAGCTATAGATCAGAGGAGATATCTTAAGCATCATCCGCTCAATACAAGAAGATAAGTTCCTCAAGGCAGCCCATCTGGCCTTGTTGAGAACAGCTAACATCAGGATCCTTTGCACAAAGTGGGTGGTTTTGACCTTGGAAAGTGCATTTTTCTAATGTGTTCATAATAGGATAAAAAATGTATTAGTCTTTCTTCAATGATTCAATTTAAGTATTTTTTTTAATCAGTAAGTTGGAAGCAAATCTAGGGCTTACCTTAATTTCATTAAGCCTGTCGAGTTACATATTCTATTCTTTAACTTTTATTTAATTAAGAAAGTATAAAGCTGCAGAGCGATGTAATCCCTGTCCTCAATTAGCTTAAAATCAAATGTTCCAAGTCCTCTGCAACCCTGTAAGTATAATAGGCATTTGGAAGCTGCTTGGCTAAAAAGCATTGGTTCTTCATTTGGGCCTTCAGAGAAATCAAACGGAAAGACTGGTACCCAGCCTTTCTTTGTCTTGCATCTGTCTCCTGTATTGTGAGACACTGCTTACCTCTCCACACAGGCAGGCTGAGAATGTGAAGAGTGTCTTTCTAGAAACCACTCATACCTAAGCTCCCTTGTTCCCCTCTGTGCAGAAGGCACGGAGATCAGAGGCACTATATCATCTCCCTGAAAGCTCTTTACAAGGTTCTGCTCCAGATATTATGACCCAGGCACCCAAAGTCAATAGTCATAACCCTAACCATGCAATCACCTTGGATTCCAGGAACCGAAGGCTCCTGGGAAACCCCACCCTACACCAAGGGCAATTATCTTTGATGGCAAGGCAGCACCATGGAGAAGCAGTTGTCAACCAGTAGCCTTTCATTTTAAGCAGTAAGGACTTCTGTGGACCACCTTGAGGAGCAGGAACTGAAGCGATGACTGAACAGCCCATGCCCTAACAGACATGTTTAATGATGGATAACTTTTGTGCCTGTCCCAATTCTTCTATTTCAACCTAAAGCCCACATCAGTACTACAATAATAGACTTGGAGTTACAGCAGCCTTTTATCTGTGTCCCTTTCCATGTAGATCTCCTAACTCTCCTTAAAACTGGCATGGAGAGATGATGGCTGAATGCATCCTGTGGATCCACTAGATCCAAGAGTTTTTCTCTCAAGCACTGGTTACATAATGAAGGTAATATAATTCAATATGACTAAAGGTAATGGATGCAGCCATGACATCATAGGCAGGTTAAATTATCAATTGTCAGGGAAGAAAAAAAAAAGGATCTCTCTCCTCCAAATGTCACATGTACTAAATTGGAAGGCATACTAAAGAGGAAATGTCACTCGACTGGATGGAAAACAGGGAGCTTAATGAAATATGTTGGATGTAGAAGGCCTAGAAAGAGTGAGTACAGGCTACTCTATCGGGTTACAGTTGGGACAGTTATTGGAAAAACAAAACAAGAGATTAGTGGACCTAAGAGAAGGGTTTGTCATAGTATGAAAGGATGGTCTGTGTGTCTCTCTTTAGCTTTCGTCTCTCTCCGTGGGAGAGAGGAGGTGGCAGCCAAGCCTAGAAGAGCCTTGCCTGTCACCATTTTATCAGTCCAGGTGCCCCATCAGAAACGAATGCAAGCACCCTAGGAAGGGTACCTTAGGAGGGCTGAGGGGATATGCTATGAGTAACAGGAGCAGTCTCGAGGTACTAAGGAAGGCTGAGACAATGCCAAAGAAATAGGAAAGAAAGAAGTCATAGAGACAAAGGGGAGGGAAATCTGTACTGGCATGGATGGGAAAACTGCAGACATGAAGTTGGCTTTGGAGACTGTGTTCCCTCAGCTACATCTTCCTCTATCTAGTGACCCCAAATATAGACTTTCCCTCCAGGTTTTTATTCTCTGGTTCAATCCCCAAGATGTGCCCCCCCTCCCCCAGCAAAAGATGTACCGCCAAATAATTCAGGCAAGGAGTTTCATCCCTGAACATGTGGTCTTGTTGAACTATAAATGTTTTGTTAAGACCTAGTTCATATAAGTGGAACCTCCAAAGCTTCCCATCTTTAAAAGTCTCCTCAGACTTCTGTGACATCTGCACGGAGGCTTGGATCCTGATCCTCGGATTCCTCCACGTTCCTGTTTTCCACCCAATGGCTTCTGGCTTCTCTTTATGTTTGCCCTAACCCAGGATTAAACTCAGCCCTTTTATCAGACTTTTATAAAGAACATATATACTCGGAAGTAAGTCAACAGGAGTCATTTTCCTAAGGCTTCCTCACCACCAGCTGGAAAGGACTGAAGATTTGGTGAGAGGGTATTCCATTACTGAAATGTCATTAAGTTTAACTGAGTTCCACCCTTCTATTGGCCACATTTCAGGACACTAATCCTCCAGCCACAATGTCTTCTCCCACTTTGTCCCTTTCTATGACCATGCAACAACTTTAATAGTAACAAAATCCAAAGAGAATCATTCTTTCTTACTCCTCACATCTCCAAGGAAGGGACTACTGGGAGGAGAGAGGGGGTAATAGTATACTATCTGAGAAAGGGAGAAAGATTTTGCAGTAGTTTTTCTTAAGTCATGGGTATTTCTCAACTACTCAAAATTTGTCACTTACAAATGAGTATTAAGAACTCAGGCCCCTTGAACCAAAAATGGCTTAATCTCTTCTTTGAAACTGCTTTGCACCAAAACGCTTTCTGCTTGTTTGCTTAAGCCTACTCCTTCAGTTTCGAGTATCAAACCTCAGGATGATGCCTCTTTCCTGACAATTCTATGCATGGTGTTTTCTTCTTTGTCCGTCCATCACATTAGACTGCTATTTTCTTCATAGTTTCCCCCAATTTCTCCTATTTATTATTTTTGACTCATATATGTGAAGCAAGATCTCAATAGTGCATCTAGCCTTTAATTTCTGTTCTATCACTGGTATTGAATAAATACGAGCATGAACATAGTCATTGTCCTCCAAAAACTCAGATTACTTCAGACAAAATGACATTGGCAGAGAATCTCTAAACTATGGCTATAAACAATGATGTGTGTGCTCATTGATTGTTGTAGGTGTGTTGGGACAGAGGGGAGTAGGACATAGACAAACCTTTTCTAAAGATAATTCAGAATGCCCTGAAGGTCATGACCATGAAGTCAGTGTCCTGACTGAGGTGAGGATGGCTGCAGAGAAGGTTAAACAGTTTTACAAGAAGATTAGGGGGGAATCTAACAAACATGAGAAGGAATCCAGGGCAAGGCTGGAAAGGTGGCTTAGCAGATAGGATCACTTGCTGCTCTTGCAAAGGACGGGGTTCAGTTCCAGTACCCACAAGGCAGGTCACAGTTCTCTGTAACCCTAGTTTCAGATGGTCTGACATGCTCCTCTCACCTCTGAGGGCACCAGGCACACATGTGACACACACATACAGGAAGGCAAGCACACCTACATGTGAGATGAGTACATCTAAAACATGGGTTTTGGGTTGTTTTGGTGTTTGTTTGTTTGTTTGGAGTTGAAATTTAATCCCAAATAGTAATTAAACATTAAAATTCATAAGACTTAAAAAAAATAGACCAGGGTAGTCACTAAGGAAATGAGAAACTTCTCAGAGATGAATGAAATTAAAAACTAACCTACCAAAATGTGAGCAATACCATGAAAAAGTATAGGGGAAACTCAGATCTAAAAACAAATGCATTAAAAATAATGAAGATGCCAAGCAAGAACACTAGAAAAAGAAGACACTAAACCTAAGATAACAGAACAACAACAAATCATTAAGCTGTAAAGAAGAAATAAATGGAATAGAAATGACAAAAGCAAAAGAGAAGTTTTATAAATTCAAATTTGGTTGGTTGGTTCTTCAGAATGATTTTTAGCTGGAAAGAAAGAAAGGCAGGGAGAGAAAGAAATAAACTAAAAATCAGAATTGTAGGCATGTCAACACTAATCCTGCAAAACCAAAAATGAGCTATAAAAGAGTACACTGCAAAACAGGAGTAACAGCTAAGATAATTTTTAGAAAGAAAGAATTGATAAAGAATAAATTAGTGAAAATTAAATAGAAAATTTGACTAAGACTATAAAACAGGTAAGGAGATTAGATCACTCATCTTAAATATTCCAGCAAGACTAACACAATCTCAGGAATTGGTGTCCTTGCGGATGAAGTCGAAAAGAGTTTTTACAAAAATGAACAGGCTTGGGCAGCGCCTCAGCAGGTAGATATGCTTACTGTTGAGTCTAAGGGCTTGGGCTTCATAACTGGGACCCATATGATAGAAAGAGAGAGCCAACGCTCCCGCAGGTTGTTCTCTGGCCTCCAGACAACTGTGGTACCCATGCCCACACATCTATTCAAACAAAATAAATGGGTAGGCATTAAAATAAAGGGGTTGGGATTTGGGGAGTGGGTGGGAATGAGACTGATTATCATTCCACAAACATTTAACAAATTAAATAGAAACACTTTCTACCTAATTGTGTAAATTAAAAATTACCCAACCATTAAAGCTAGACAAAGACACTACAGAACAGTGACAGAAGATCAATGGAAACCTGAATTCCAGAGACAATCATGCTGCATTGCTTCTGTTTTCTCCTTACTATTTTTAACTTTACTTCTATGATGTAAGCTTTTAGGTTAAGAAGTATGCTTAGCAGATTCTCCAGCCTTTAGACTGGTTTCTTGTTCCCTCAAAGGTAAATATCTATCCATTATTTTGGTGATGAAAGCCCTCTGGCATCCAAATAATAAGCAACATGTGTATATGGACAGCTGGAACTTATTCCTGGAATACAAGGATGGTTTCACATATAAAAATTAACCAGTGCAATTCCTTACCCTCAATTGTCTCAAAAATCACTTAAAAAATTAGTACCTTTTAATAAAAATATACTAAATATACTAATGATGGAAACAGTGTCAACAAAATTAAACATTTGCATGATTTTTGGTAAAACTGACTTCTCTCTGTACTTTGATTCCACCTCATCCAATAAATTGTCAGTCTGAAAAGTATGAAGATGCAGGCCTTGGTGAGCAAGAGAAGATCCTCCCAGCAAATTTGCTTTGGAGTTCATCAGCACCATCCACTCCTTTAGATCTTCACCTGACAGGGTTGAGATGGAAACTGTGTCACTTATTGTCTTGAGTCTCAAGGCTGCCTGTGAGTTGACAGGTGTGAACTGACAGCCTTGATAATCCCAGGAGCCAATACTTTCACAGGGAATTGTCCTGGTGGCTTACAGTTCAACTTGGAGAAGATTTTTCTTGCCTACTGTCTTCCATGGCCACCTCTGAAGTGGACTTTGGTATATACCCATCTTTTTAGTGGCAACAATTTTTCTCTACTGAGAGTTGTTTTGCTATGCAATGGCAGCAGAAGTTGGTTATTTTTGACAGTGTAATCTCTATGAAATTAACTATGCACATATACTTATTTGTTTAGTTTGTTCAGTTACCCATAACTACTTATTGGGACATGTCTTTCTCAGTTTCCTTGGTCTCTACTCCTGATGTGTTCTGTGTTAGTCTACCTTAACTAAAAGGTCAGCACGTTGAGCCCATCTAAAGCAATAGGGATGATGAGCTAGAAACTAGCAGAATACAAAGTGCTCAGAAGGCACAGACTCAAGAAAAAGAAATCAAGGCTTGAATGTGAACGACATGCATGGTAAGTAAAGGACTCAACTTATGTCTGCTGAGAACTGTGAAGTTTGACAGCTAGTTTGAAAGTTCTTTTGGCCTGGATGATATGTTGAAAATTTGGGGAGAGATCCTAACTTCTCTTTAAAATTTTCCATCAATAGAGAAACAGCAACATGAAAAAATGCCAGAGGAAGGTATGGAGTTAAAGGAAAACGGGTTTACGCTTAGATAGAAATCTCAAAAGTCAAAGTTTCTTTTTTTCAGGTCAGGGGAGAGTCTGTTCTTATTGTAAAACATCCTTATCATTTGAACCAGTGACGCAGTGAGGCCCATAACTGAAAAGAGCACATGTTTTTGGCTAATGTAAAATATGACAGACATGACCTTACTTCTATGTCCTTTCCTAGGTTCATTGGTTGGCCTGAAGACCATGTTCTCAATGGATTTCCCTTCTAGACTGTAAGATCCTTCAAGCTGAGTCAAGATAAATTGCATTCACAGACTATCTGAGACATTTGATTTTTTTGCCTTTTGTGTCAGAAATAGGTGCTGAGAAGTTATTTTATTATAATTACCTCATACTTGTTAGTAGAAGATGATGATGAGTTGGTTGAAGCCATTGTAGTTTCTTAGAAAGAAGGGTGATGGTTTTTACACATACTAATCTCTCTGCACCACAATTTTCTCTCTTTTCATTTTTTCTCCTCCCTTTCCTCCCTTCTGCTGCAAGACAGCAAATGGCCCACCATAATGCTAACAAAATGTGACCTGAGATACATCAGAAACATACATTATTTATGATAAAAATAATAAGAAAGACACAAGCAACTCTGTGATGATACCCAATGCCTTTTGCTATGAACGCTGATAATATAGCAATTCTACCTGTGATATTTATTGCCTTTGTTGGACAAAATCCCCAAATTCCTTTTGTTACATTGTTTATGGATTTCCCAGTGGTTTTCTGTTTGCTTTGGCTTTGGATATTTTTAATTTTTAATCTTTTTTGAAGTTTGGGCCTTTTGAAAACATACCCAAATTTACCACCTTGTATATATTTTACTTAGAAACAGGAATCTCTTAAAAGTTATCATCAACTATTTAGATCTAATCTTGCCTTCTTAGACCATCGTTGTCAAATTAAAATGTACCTTTCTTCTAAGCAAAATATGAGACATGAGATTTAATTTATTTCTATGACTTGCTAATAATAAGAAAAAAATAAGCTCCCCTCATTGAAACATGGCCAATCCTTTATTATCAGCTCATCCTCTCCTCTATTTCCCATGGAGTCAAGGCTCTTACTTTTGCTATCTCCTTCATTCTGGTGTCTTATGGTTCTTAATGTTTTCACATAGTCTCATCCCCATGGAGAAGTGGTTCTGTAGAATGTTTCCTAGGATTTCTGAACCAAGTGTATGCTCAGTGAATGAAATGAATGCAGTAAGAAGAAATCAACTAGTGGGCAAATAAATGTCCTCATGAAGAGCAACTGAGGTAGAGATGCCAGAGAGTTACTGTGCCTTATCTCTGATGAGAAATTGGTTGTTTTGGACAGAATTAGATGACCCTAAAAGAGCACCTTTTGCAGATGCCTAGAGAAGAAAGCATGTTAAGTAAAATAAGCCAGACATAGAAAGACTAGGTTGCATTCTCTCATATGTAGAAACCAAGCAATCAGATCACAGAGAAGTACAGAGTTGAATAGAGTTTATGAGAGTCAAAGAGTGGAGTACAGGAGAGAGGATGGGGAGAGAATGAATGGGAAGAACCCAAACACAGAGCTAATGGCAGACGAGGGCTGCCTACTTTACCTATCACTATACATGTTAAAAGAAACACATGGTTTAAGGGTTTCCAATACTGATGAATGATCGTATTTGAGGATGTGGAAATGCCAACTGCCTTGACCTGATTATTATGTATTTGTCAGATTATAATCCTGTACCCCACAAATATGTACAGGTTCTAAATGTCAATTCAAATGTAAACCATCATTTTGTTTTTATTTTGTTTGTCTTAAGGACAAATTTAAAACTATTGTAAGTACTGGGGTAAGTAGTCAAATGATAATCACAGTTGCCAAGACACAGCTGATTCCAGAACTTGATGAGTGCTATTCCAGCAGAGCTGGGCCCAGGGTTATCTGTGTGCATTGTGACTACCACACCTGAGAGTTACTTTAAATGACTGTCCCAAAGCTGACTGAATGGGAAACTCCAATTAGACACACAATCAACTGCCTTGACTTGCTGCCTTGATTGCTGACTCAGATCACGACAGACTTTGCTATGTAAGTATACTGGCTTTGTAACTGTGTGTAGAAAATCTAGGTAATTTGTTCATGTGACAGGAAAGTATAGTAAGGTATTAATTAATAAGAAATATTCTGAGTTCCAGAATGATGCACCAGATGTAAGAATTATACAAAGATACACCCTACTCCTGATGATTTGAAATGGGAGAGAAAAACTACTTGGAGCATAAGGATAGAACACAAACCTGAATTTTTATAAAGCTTAAGCTCTGCACAGGGAAAACACACTAGACACACTCCAAAAAGAGGATATTATACAACTTAAACTGTGGAAAAGGCGTATGTGTGTGTGTATGATAAATATGTATATATGTATCTACATATGTATTATATAAATGGGTATATGTATATGTATATACACACACACACATACACATGCACACACCACACACCCACACACACATGCACACACACACACATACCACACACACACGCACACACACATGCACACACACATACACACATGCACACACTCACACACACATGTACACACACATGCACACACACTCACACACACACATGTACACACACACACACAACCATCCTCCTGTTGCTGTGCTGATAATGGTTTTGCAAAGACTTAATTCAAATACAAGGGAATTAAAATACTTTACTCTGAAGAAATATTTGTAATATTTTATACTTTTCTCAGGAAACAGACAGTAATAATTAAATACAAACAGAATCCACTGAAAGAGGCTTATGCATGGTTTTGTGGGAAAAATAATTAAGAATTGTAGCTTCCTGCTCTCAGCTCTATTTTTGAAGATAATAATAGAATGAAAACATAAAGCCATGACTTAGAAGAGATAATTGTGTTTGTAAGTGTGTACATTCACACAGAACATGGGGAGGCATACTGTGTAGAAATAGTTTTCATTATGTAAGGCAAAAGGTTCAAGAGACTCTGTTGGCAATTAATAATCCTCAGGGGGATTTAATTGTTATTTTCCACTTTTGTGAGCCTCTTTCTGAAGCTCAGCAAGTAGCTGATGAATCATTCAGTAGCCAAAGAAAGAAGAAGAAAAATCACTCTATTAATCAGTCTTTTTGTGTGTAGTTGGGTTCTCATTGTGACGCCACTGTTTTTCTGGTGTCCAGGAAATAATTGGCAGAGAAGATTAACTATAGCCTGCAAATGGAAATAGAAATACTCAACAGAACAAACTGCAAATCCAAATTCCCAAGGGGAAAGCAACACTCGTTTACAAAGAGATAACCGAGAAAGTCTAGCTGATGTCTGTGAATGTTCAGGTAAGGCAGAGGAAGATGTGGATGATGGTACCTAGGCTCCCTGCTTGCCAGACTTGATATTGCTGGTGCTACTCAACAAGTGAAGGCATTGGATACTTTTTTTTGTCCCTGATACAAACATGTCTGAAAGAGACAAAGGCGGAAAGGCTTAACTTAGCTGAACATCTCAGAGATTTCAGTCTATTGAGAAAGAGTTCATGGAGATGGGAACAAAGGCCGACTTCTCACATGGCTGTGGAGCCCAAACAGAGGGCCATATAACCTTCAAAGGCATGCCACTAGTAGCCGATTAAACCAGGAAGTGCTACCTTGAAGCTCTACACTGTTCAGAATAGCACTAAGGGCTAGAAGGCTGAGATTTCGAAACATTGATCTTGTTTTATCTCAGTTTAGATTCAAACCACAACAAGGAGAGTACCTTTCCAGATGTGTCAAGTTTTGGCTTTCTTTTTAACTTCCAAGATGTGCTGTCAAGTAAACAATTGAATAACTGGGGCCTGAACTCAAGCTGGGGATTCAAGGGTGATAAAGATGTTGGATAAGTCAACTGACACCATGGTGAAGATGAGTTACCCTAAGGAGGGAACATAAGACACACAGGAGAGGCCTGGGGACAAATATTGTATGATAGGTCTGTCCAGATAGTATAAGAGAGCAAAAAGCTAATTAGGACATGAGGAAGCAATAGAGGGTCTGGTTATAACAGACAAGGAAAGATGGTTTCAGCCTGGTGGGTTGGAAGTCATGTGCAGACTTGTGGTAGACTTGAACAATTGTGAAAAATTACTGAAGAAGCCTAGCCATTCAAGCTTTGTACATACATATTTTTTATTCACAAGTCAATTGTTTTTTAATTAAATTTCCAGTTGCTAATTTGATGCATCAAATTACCAAGGCAGGGGAGATGCCTCAGTTAGCAAATCACTGTTGTGAAATATTATGACCTGAATTCAGAACCTGGCACTCACATAAAAAACTGCCTATAACACTGTGCATCTATAGTGTCAACTAGAATGAGGCGGTCAGTCCAGCTGAGTCAACGAGCTTCAGTCTAGTGAGAGACCTTGATTCAAAAAATAACAATAGGGCTCGTTTGTTCCATGACTAAAAGAATTGCCATAGAGCCTGATAACTTGAATTTGGTCCCCCAGAACACACATGAAAAACTGAATGTAGTAGTAGACACTTGCAATCTCATGCTTTGAAGGCAAGATGGGAAGAAAGGCCTCTCCATAGAAACTCATAGGTCAGCTAGCTAAGATACAGGACAAAGCAGAAATAGTACAAACAAAGGCCCTGCTTCAAAACAGAGAGTGTCAATGAGGGACTGTCTGCTTTGGGTTGGTGCTCTGGGCATTCTATGGGGGTTTCATTAATTAAGTTAATTTATGTGGGAAGACAGAGCCCATTGATGTTGCCATTATTTCCTAGGCAGGGGGGTCTTGAATTGTGTAACAACGAAGTTATGGAGATGAGTCCATTCACTTCTCTCTGTTCTTTACTGTGGAGTGAATAGCTCTTAGAAGTTCCTGCCTTGATTCCCCACAGTGATGGACTGCAACCTGGAATTTTGAATACTTTTCTCTGAAAAGTTGTCTTTTATCAGGCTATTTTTTTTTATCATCAAAACAGAATGAAACTAGGACACACAGTAATAATAATAATGACAATATTGAAATCCATGGAATGTACTTGACCTCTGCCCTGTTCACACATATGCACAGGGGCATACTTGCACTTCTTCATGAACATGTATCTACCGCCTGTTCAAATGCATCCACATACAGAAAGATTAAATATTTGTCAAACATTTTCTGTTTAATGATTGAAGGTGGACAGAACATCACATGATCACTCTCTGGCTCTGAGATTAAGTGAGGTCAAGGTGCAGCCTCTAATAGACCACCACAAACAAATCCTAACCCAGGCAAGTCTTCAGTGGCAATGGTAGTTAATCTTTTTCTGTTAATCTAATGCTTCCAAACAAAAGCATCCAGCCAAGAAATTGTGTTCAATCTATATAGTTCTGTGCCTTGTATGGTGGTTGACTTTTTAAAATGATATATTCACATACTTCAAGTGTCAAGATTATACTCAAAGACAGGCTTGTTCTTATAGTTCAGGATACAGTCAACTGGATATAGTTACTCTCTATGGCATTTCAAAACACACCTCTTGTACTAGCTGCTTTTGTGTGTCAACTTGACACAAGCTGAAGTTATCACAGAGAACGGAGACTCCCTTGAGGAAATGCCTCCATGAGATCCAGCTGTAAGGCATTTTCTCAATTAGTGATCAAGTGGGGAGGGCCTAGCCCATTGTGAGTGGTGCCATCTCTGGGCTGGTAGTCTTGGCTTCTATAAGAAAGCAAACCAGTAAGCAGCATTCCTCAGTGACTTCTGCATCCACTCCTGCCTCCAAGTTCATACCCTGTGTGAGTTCCTGTCCTGACTTCTTTGGTGATGGACAGCAATGTGGAAGTATAAGCTGAATAAACCCTTTCCTCCCCAACTTGCTTCTTGGTCATGATGTTTTGTGCAGGAATAGAAACCCTGGCTAAGACACCTCTCATTAGAAACAATTGACCAATGGTTTTCTCCTGCACACAGACATTGTGGTGGCTTAGAAGACAGGAGGGCTGTGGTAAAGCTTTTATAAAGCGACTCCTGGAAATGGCTTTTTATTATAATTTGCATACAATTCCCTTTTATTGAATGACCTCACTGGATCCGATTCTTATTACAGATGCTATATTACACTCAACACAATGCTTCCAACATATTGGCACACAGTGTAATTTACATGGATCACTTGGTAGACTTGTCTAGATGCTATGGACCTGCCTTCCCCCTCTGCCATGTGAAATGTGAATTCAATTGTCACTGGCCAATACCTCTGACATGAGCAAGGGTCCTCTGTGCAAGAACTGCACTCTAGGACAATGAGTTTCCACCTTGTACTATCCGAAGAGCAAATTTCAAATAGGAAATAGATAAGATTACTTCTTCACCATCTGAGACATAGGAACAATGGAAGTCTAAGTCTGCCAAATGCAGATAATGTAGCATGCCTGATTCCCCTGTTACCAGCCCAGTCTTTGCCCCTCTTATTTGGCCTTTCCGGTTGCTCTTCTATTCAGAAAGTACCTTTTCATGAGGCCTGCTCCAAGCTTCCCAGTACTGGGAACAGGACTACACAAAACACACAGGGATGCGGCCTTACGTCTGAATGAGTGTAATGAGAGGAAGGGCCACAGTAGCAGTGAGAACCTGATAGATAATCTATTGATAATCATATTAGCTGCTTATCACTGAGCTCCAGCTGCCCACGGATGCAGAACTCCATATCCCTTATGATATGATGTCATCATCGCAAGTGATCTAAGAGGTAGGATGACATCATTCCTAGGTAGATGACATCATTCCTTGGATGGATGACATCATCTCCTGGGTTAGAGTCCTGGACTACATAATAGGAGAGAAAGTGAGGTGAGTGCAAGATGTGCCCTTGGATGTCAGCAGCTGCTTCAAGTTCCTGCCTTGACTTTCCTGGAATTGATGAACTGTACTCTGGTATTATAAGCCAAATAAACCCTTTCCCTCTCACATTGCTTTGCATCAGGGTAATCTATCACAGCCCCAGAAACAAAAGTTGAATGACTTATTCCAGAATTTACTTTGAAAGTAATAAGTTTTATTAAACAAGTACAGCACAGACGTGTACATTTTAAATCATAGAAACAGATCAAACTTTCCAAATTGGCTGGCTAAAGAGCTAGGAAAATTCTCCTTACCTTCTGAGCCTCAAATCCTTGGGAGAGCACTTAAAAAACATCTACCACATCAAGCCTTGCAATTACATCAATAAATATAACCTGGTACATAAACATGTCTAGTACTAAGGTTCTAAGAAAAATCTAAAGCATACATTCATTAAAGTTAAGTTGTGGGAGCCAATTCCCATTGTCTCTGCGCTCCTAAACACTACTTGTGATCACGAGGAAAGGGCAGAGAGGAGCAAAGGAGCAGACTCAGTTCCTCTGTGGGTTCCTGGGTGATCACTCACCACTGGCAGTCCCTACTGAATTTCCTTTTATCATGGTCATATGTCACTGGTCAATAGGTCACCCTGTAGCACGAGGTTTACTCATGCTCTAGTAATTAGGTTTTTCTTTCCTCTGATAAGGAATATTTTTAACGTAATTACCTAATGAGAACAAGCAAATGTGGCTGGATCCTAATTGATAAATACCCAGGGGTACCGAAAAGCACTAAAGACCATCTGCCCTGAATTTTTGAGTAGCTACCAATTTCAAACCTTCACCATGACCAAATCGATTCAGAGCAAAGAATTTGTATGTGGGCTACTGGGGACCTTAGTTCTGCTTCAGTTCTGGGAGCTAACGTTGCAAGAATCCCAATGCATTGCTCCCCTGCTTTTAAAAGCTGGTAAAACAGTAAACATCACCAAATAGTGGTCAGTATAATTTGCTTTCTAATAGAGCAAGTCACCAGCAAGTAGGTTAGTAAGCTAAAAAATGGGTAAGACTGGGTTTAGTAATGAAAACGGAATAAGGTAAAGCAGGGGTAGGGGTGGATGGAAACAATGACAGATTACTCAAGAGTCTGGAATTATTAGTTTTGGACAAAGTCACTTATACCCACTCTCTCCTGTGTAATATAGAAACAACCCCAAATTCTATGCAGGTGGCTAGAGACAGGTGCGTCCTGGCACAGATAAGCTCTGCTGTCAGTCAGTGTCAGGGGCAGCCCAGGTGGAGCAGCCACCCCTCCCTGTACAGTCTGTGCCAAGCTTTGGGTTAGCTAACTGTACCAGCCAGTTCACTGTGCCTCAGAAATGGTCCTGAGGTCATTCCAAGTAGTCAAAGCACTGGGGTACTTTGTTCTCTGATGGTAAAAGTGTGAAATACGGCCAGGAAAGAAAAGCTTTACCATTGCTGTTGTCACAGCCAAGAAGAGAACAGAAGACGAAAGGAGCTGAATTCCAGCAACAGATTTAGGTTCTGACAATTGCTCCTCTCCACCTTGCTGGATGGTCTCAGAAGTCCATTTACCTCTAACATCTATCAAGACACTTGGCAGACACCAGTCCCAGATGTCAGGACTGCACAAATCGTTACAGTTTTTGTTGTTGTTGTTGTTTGTTTGTTTGTTTGCTTTGTTTTGCTTTTGAAAGTCTTTTGTGGATATCATCGTTTCCCAAGTAGTAAACACCTACCTCTAAAACTCTCTACCGTAGAAACGTCTATCACTAGAACTCTCGGGGATTTTCTTTGTGCTAAAAGCTTAACGAGACTTAGCATGTGTCAGAGAGTAAGTTGACACCGACATAAGCCAGGAAAAGGTGACAGGTCTTTACAAGATCTGTTTTTCTCATTTCCTGGTTCACATTCTGTCAGAGGATAACACCAGCTAAACTTTTGGTGATTGGTAACAGTAATCCTACTTTAGTCTCACTGCATTATCTCCTCAGGACTCTTTCACAGCTTATAGCACAACTTGAACATGACTCCAGACTGAGGCTGCCTGCAGGTTCCTAGCAGGAGCAGCAATGCAGGAAGATATGTGGTGGTCAACCATACAAAATGGTCTCTGAGGGAACAAAAGGGACACAGAACGGGAATACTCATCAGATTTGGGGCCCATGTGAATATCTCCATGTACCATGCCTTTATTAACCATTGTCTTATTCCTAGGAATCCTTTCTGAGGTTTTTGGAACGCTCTTAACGTTAAGATGTTTTTATACAGAGGTTATTGTTTTTTTGGCTTATGTGAAATCTTGTCTAGCTAAAACACACAGCTGAACCTGTTCCTCCACTGAGACTCTTCTTACAGCCTTTTTAATTGCACATTGTTGGATACAATAGCCCAATTGTCTGACAGCTAGCAGGTGAGCTGGATGGGAGTAGACATGCTTGAAGTTAACTAAAGTTACAGTGTGTCACAGCACATGCAGGATTAAAACTAACATCACAGACTGAGAGATGCACCAAACGGCTGCTAAACATTTGGACAATTTGGAATGTGGTGGGCTGTAAGTGGTGGCCAGCTTCTGAACAGCCCACACACTCAATCCTAGTGAAAGTATCCCCACTGGAGATCTCCAGGCGGGTTGGATCTGAGTTTAGGGGATTCATAGTGAATTTTTGTGGGAACTAGATAAGGTAAGGGGCAGAGTGCAAAAGACTGAAATACGTTCTTTAGGAACTATTGCAACAGCAAAGTGAAATATAATTTTATCAAAAACTCTTGATGAGATATGAGGCCTTTATATTCCTGACTTTCAAAAACTCCTCTTGGGTCTGAGTTATGTCACTTGTACAACAATATCCTTGATGTCTGTCCATAAAAGGGATTTCTTACACTAAAAGAGCATTCAAGTACAATCAGGATAAGGAGGGCAGACATGTGGCAAGTATAACTCAACTTGCCCACTCCCCCACCAAAGAGGAGCTTGTCTTACCCTGACAGGCAGTGAGCTGGCTAATGTGTTCCCTAGAAGTTTAGTCAAACTACCTGGAGACATGTTTGTGAAGATATTGTTGGCACATGATTAACATTTGCAACCAATAAACAGACTTTGAATAAAATACATTCCCTCCATAGTATGAGATTCTGTAATCAAAGGCCCTAGGAGCTGACCTGGGTCCCCCAAAGGAGGAAGCTCAAGACCCCAACCACACAGCACAGTCCCAGTGTTGAGGGGGTAGGGTGAGGGCTTGCCTTGTAGCTCCTGGAGTCAGGGCTGTTAACAGCAACACTTCCTGAATATCCTGCCTCCTTCACTGCTTCATTGGTGGCAGGAGCCACTTTCTCAAAGTGACTTTCCTGTCTAAATATACAGACAAATAATTTATAAATAAATTAAAGTCATAAGATGTAGAGAGACATCTGTGTGAATAAATGTAAATAAATGTAAATGAACTGAATGAACTGAAGAGATTCATTTTAAGAAACTGGCTCAAGATCTTGTAATATAGGGGAAATGAGTCTCTCTCTCTCTCTCTCTCTCTCGTGTGTGTGTGTGTGTGTGTGTGTGTGTGTGTGTGTGTATTGGAGGACTCTGACTTCTCATATACCAATGAGCCCAGATGTAGTCTTTTCTTAAGGCTTTCTCCAGGCAGCCATGACTAGTCAATTAGAGGTCGGGCACTCACCTGTGACTGCTTGCCATTTCTGTATGGGAGATCTTGACATTTCAGGTAATGGCATCAGGCATACTTGTACAATGCAAGCATCTCTTTTGCAATACATGCAATTACCTTTGTCTTTTAACTGTATCGTACTTGTTCTTTAATCGGCTTACTTAAGTCAAATAGGCTCCTGGATCTATTACATGTATTTGCAGAATTTTTTTTTTCAGTCTCCCAAGAAGACCTAAAACCACAGAGATGAGTCAACATCAAAGCTTATTTTATAAAGTGACTTCTGTGAACTTCCCCTGACTTCATGTAACCCAGGCGACTGCCCTAAACACGGGCTTCTGCTTCTAAGCCTTGTGACATCATCCTTGGATACGTGTCATCTAAATGCGTCCTTACTTGAAATCATATGGCATCTTCAGCTAGGATTTCAAAGACCCGACTGAGACTCTGAAAAGCCCTCGGGATCTCTGAGAGTCAGTGTCTTCATTGGAATGTGAACTGTGGGTTAGGTGGCTTGCTTCACCGTCTCTCTTCCTGGTGGGGAAGTTGTGATTTATATGAGCTGGGGGGGGGGGGGAAACAAAACTAAAGGTAGATGCTAAAGGTCTCATCAAGGCTTAGCTGGAAAGAAAGTTTGCAGTTACCCTCAGGTGATTCGACGTCCCTAGGTTCACTGTCCTCCTCAATTCCAAAACTTCCTAGGTGTGGTTTGAGTCACCAACAAAGCAATACATGGGTGAACCTTTGAAGTTTGTTTTATGTAGCACTACGTTGTGAATGTTTTGTAATAGTGTTCCAATTTTTAATTTTAAAATGCTTTAAAGTATTTCAAAGGTACAATGTGTTTTCTAATTTTTTGTTCAACATTTGCTAAAGATAATCTACAGGGGTCAAATCTCCTTTGCCAGTTTCTCTAACACTATTCAGTCTTAAGTACTGTTGATTCCAAGTTCACAGCTAAGTGAGCTCATCAGTTTCCATGAACTTAATGAGAAAGTTGCAATGAGGATATGAATGGTCAATGGACCTCCCCCTGACCAAATGAGCCCACTGCTCTCTCTGGGCCAGCCACTATGGCTAATCCCAAGTCTATTATGTTATAATTACTTTATCTGGCCAGGGTTACCAGCCTCTGCCACTTCTACCCTCCAGTATCTCTGTAAATCATTGCCAGCTACCCCATGGCTCCTGTTAGCTGCTTAAGTCTCCCTCCATTCTTTAAACTCCCATATCTATTATTACCTTATGGCATCATATGTCTGTGACCTCAGAGACATGTACTGGTCACTGATCTTCTGGGTGTAATGTCTACCTTTCTAGATTCTGATAATTACAAGGATCCTCTGAGTATCTTCTTTTCCATTCTTGAGCCTATAATTCACTTCCCTCATTGAAATCTCCTATCACTGAAACTGAGCTGTATTACAGCACTAGGTTACATCATGCTGACCATTCAAGGGTTTCTGTTAATATTCTCAAAGAAATTTAATGACTTATCCCAGCCAAAAAGCCCAATCTTATATGGCCCCTCACTGTTGATTTCTTCAGTCTGTCTCGTCACCACCCCCAGCCCAGGGTCTGAGGCATGTGCTCCCCAGATCAGCATCTAGGTTTAACTACACTCTTTCTTTCTTGGATCCGTCCTCCCACCATTCTGCTACCCAGTGCTTTCTCAACACATGGCAGCAGTAGTTCTGCTGCTCTCTGTATTTTCTACTAAGACGCTTTTTAATAAAACCTTCACTCTTTGTTTGTGTCTGTTATGTGGCAGCTTTCTCAGAGATTAAAGCCTCCCATCTTGGAGTTCCCTCATTAACACACAAGTAACACACAGGATATATTTCACCCCACACAGGGGGGTGAAACTACAGAATGTTCTAAGAGGAGGTGAAAAAAAACTACATCTTAGAGGGAATCTCATTAAGCTGAGGAAGTAAACAACTCAATAGCGTCAGGAAGTCCCCAAATCTGATCAAATTCACTAAACTCTTCCCCTCCCAAGTAAGCACTGCTGAAAGACACTCCTATAAAAACTGAGCTGCTCAAAAGATTCAGCCCATCCATGCAGTATAGAAAAATCAGAGGCTAGCCATGCTGCCTGGAAGAGGGTCAGACCAATTGTTTACCTGGAATGGACATTCTCAATCTGTTGAGCTACCTTGAGTCTGTTTATTATACATCAGGCCTCCAATTTTTGATGGGGTCAGCTTTGGTGATGTATCTGTCTTTGAGTCAGTCCTTCCCCTGTAAGTAACCACTCACTCACAATCCTGTAACATCAGTAACACTCACTGTTTCACCATGATGGACTTCGCTGGCATCCACACTTTGGTCTGTTGTCAATCCCTTTCTGGAGGCATGGACAAGTACTCATGTCTACCTAGGAATAATGTCATAAGTTTGTAAGCATTTTATTTCCTTGTCTACAGATCTGATTTTGTTTGAGAGTTGTTTGAGGGTTGTTGATCATGTGAGTCAAGTTTATTTTTATGAGAGTGGTGAGGTCCCAACCCTTACAAATATTTCTATTTCCTACATCCATAGCCAACAGCTGGAATTCTAATGAAAACACTTCAGATATTGTCTCAGATCTTTGGAAAGCTCAACAAAATTATTAGAGTATAGAATTTTATATTGAGGAAACAAGTATTGATTTTAGATAAAGGTAGATACATAAATGATAGATAGACAGACAGATAGATAGAATATGATGGTTAGTTTTCATTTCCAAGTTGTTGAAATCTAGAGTCATTTGGAGAGAAAGTCTTTATGAAGGCTTTCCTAGATTTGGCTGCCTGTACATGATGTCTATAGGGTCTTACATTAATTGTGTAATTGAGACGAGAAGATCCGTGGTTCCATTCCCTAGGCAGGAGATTCTCTATTGTATATAAGTAGAGAACGTTGGTTGAACACAAGTAAACATGCATTAATCCACTGCTCTCTGCTACAAGCATGGATTAATTCATGGCCCTTTACCACTGTGACTTCCTCATAAGGATAAATGTCTATAACCAGAAACTATGAACTAAAATAAACTCGTTTTTCCTTAAGTTGCTTTTGTAGGAATATCTTATGATACTAACAAGAAACAATACTAAAACGTGCATAGTATTATTTAATTTTTGTCACTGCTTTGACAAAATACCTGAAAAATTAAATAAACAAAACAAAACAAAACAGCAACTGAACAAAAAAACTGAAGAAGGCAGGATTTGTCTTGGCTTCAGTTAAGAGCGGTTATATTCTATCAGGGCGAGAAAGCATGGTGTTAAGATCATGAAGCATCTGGTCGGATTGCATCCAGTCAGGAAGTTGAGGGAGACGAAGCTGGTGCTCGGTTCCTTTTCTGTTTTCTCACCTTAATGTCCAGTCAGGGTCCCCGCCTTGGGAATGGCACCTCCTACATTCAGGCTATTTCCCTTCTCAGTTAAACTTCTGTAGATTTCCAGACACCTAGAAGTGTCTTTGCTTGGTGATTCTCAATCCAGTCATGTTAATGATAAATATTAACAATCATTGCTTGATATTTGTTTACATAACAATTTTTAAACAAATGTATATATTGGCGTAACAATGAAGGTAAAAACTATAAAGTCCATAAAAGTAGCCTAAATATGTATGAATGGATAGATGGATGGTTGGATGGATAAATGACAGATGCCTTAGTTATTTTTTCTGATGTTGTGGTAAATGTATGCTGACAAAATCAATTCAATGGAGAAAGGGTTTATTCTGGTTCATGAATCAAGTAGGCAGTCCATCATGGTGGAAGGCAAAGGACAGAGAAGCTTGAAGCTGCTTGTCACATGGCATCCACAGTCAGAGAGCAGAGTGCACGCACGCTGCTCAGCACTCTTTTTCCACCGACATAGTCTTGGTTCCACAGCCTGAAATTCCAGCTACTCCAGAAGCTGAGGAAAGGAGAATCACTGGTTCTTTCAATGGTGGTCTACATTCCAGGGTCAGTTCAAGGCAATCTTGGGTAACTTAGTAAGACCCAGTCTCAAAATGTGGTACACAGACATACATGGAGACAAAATATCATACATCTAAAATGAAACATCATACACATATAATACACATACTCAGAGAAGGAGCCAAGATGTAGTCAGCAGTGGACCTGTGGATCAAGTCCCAAAGAGAGAGAATGAAGTTTAGTGATCTCTAGTTATTAACAGCATGTAATTCAAAATTGCTGAAGGAATACAATTTTTTAACAACTCGTGACAAAAAGTAATCAGCAGATGATGCTACATATGTATTAGTTAACTTAATTGAATATTTCTATTTATATCATATCAAAACGTGATACTGTATCTGATAAATATACACAATTACTTGTCAATCAAAATAAATTAACCAAAAATAAATTTCCTACAGTTACAATAATGAAGACCATATTGACATGAGATGAAACATTTATACACACAACAAGGAGAGTCAGGAGTAAAAAATTAAAAAAAAAAAACTGTATTGGAGTTTCTCATTCTCATGAATAGCTTTTGTTTCAAAAAGTTCTCTCATATCTTCTATCATCTTTTGTGCCAAAAGCAAAAATAAAACAAGCCTCAAAATGAAAGTTTTGTGCACAGACACTTTCATAACGCACATCTTAAGTCTGCATATAAGAGCTCCCTCCTTGCTGACTGCATCTGCTTTGGGCAGTTCTGCATCCGGGGCCTCATGACAAATGATCAAATGTAACACTGCAGAGAGCAGAGCCAGTCCCCCTAGGCAGCTGGCATAGGGACTGGAAATGAATGCTGTTGATATTTTGAGTTGTGGTCTTTTCTATAGTCACGGAGCTGGGACAAGAAGAGAACCAAAATAAAACACACACTCCAGGCCTGCATCTCATCACTCAGGACCTGAAGATAATAAATGTTCATTTCTTTGAAATAAAATTTTTATTTCCTTGAGTGAGATGGAAAATAACGACATTTCCATCTGAAACACATCCAAAGACCATCAATTCGTTTTATGTATCATTATTTAAGTCAACGACATTTTCTGTGGAGCTCGGAGCATACCACCCAACAGGCCACGAATATGGTAATGCACCATGTCCACCTTTATTATAAGCAGCAGACAGAGTGTCTTTGTCACAGATGCTGCCATGCTATATGGCCTAGGGCAAGGGAGGACAGGGAAGGAATGTCGGTTCCTTCAAACAAAGGCTGGCTGGGGGAGGAGATGACATTTGCAGCCACCTTTGAAAGATGGTTAGTGTTCCACCAAGTATAGATAGCCAGGGAAGAGCAATTGCTGGTGAGGGTGGGTCAATAAAGGCATATGAATGTGTCTTAATTTTTCTCACTGTTCTTGGCTTTTCGCTTGTGTGGGCAGAGCTGATTTATCCTTCAACAAGATCCCAGAGTTCAGATGTCCAGTTATTCATACTTCACAGTAAGCAATGAATCTAGCTTAATGGTGTTATTATAAAACTCCTATTATTTGATTGAAAACTTCAAGGCAAAAATATCAACAGAAAAGGCCATCATATATTTAGACTAAAAGGATATACTAGTTACATAATGTTTTTAATTAATTAACTTTTAAGTTAATGTAGCAATTCATGCTCTACGAGTGTCAGAACTGCGTTTTAATTTACTTTTAAAACCTAGTTTTAGCAGATTAATTTTATATGGATAATTGACTTGTTTTCTTCTTAAATGCTGTCTCTGTCATTATATGAGATAATAAGTGTTAGTTAACAATATAAAGAATTTTGATTAAAAAAAATAGCATCTGCTGAAAATAAGGCCAAAGCCATCTGCTGCGAATCTGCCACACCCGAATTAGAGATTCATGCCTTGAACTCTGCAAGCTTTACCCTATAGGAGATGGAAGAACCATAGAAATCAATGGCCTTGCAATCTGACATCTTGAAGTAGATGAAATGAAAGACACGGGTAAACTCAACAGCCATTAATAAACTCATGGTACACTTCAGACACACACATACACATGCGGTTTCAAAATGTTTATATTTTGGATAAATACAGAAAAATTTTCCCCATAAGCCCTGACTTGTTCATTGCTCATGGACAATCTACCAATGAGGCCAAACAGAGCAAAGGCAAACACAAGCACATGCCTGCCTGGTGTTGCCTGCTTGAATTCCACAGGGAATTCCAATGCCATGTGTTTTTCATTTTAAGTTCCACCTCCTTGAATGCTATTCCCTCCCGTTTGGCTTTCACCAATGTCCAAAGAATCTCTAGCAAATAAAAAATGCAAATGTTCAGTGGCGTGGTGGACACCTGCCCGTCCTGTGTCTAAATAACCCGAGCCTGAAGTGAATGAGTTCCGTTCACTACCGAGCTAAGGTCAAAGTGCCCATGGTCGGAAGCCATAACTTTGTTACTCAAAAGCTTAACTGAGATGAGCTTACCTGATATCTCCAGCTTTGTTCTCTCTCAGAGAATACACAGGGGTTATCAGTCTATAAAGACAAACCTCATAACAGCAGCCATCCTGGTGGTGTTAAATTAGGATGAAGACTGAGACGAGCAGCCTTAGGTTACTAGAGTGTAGAGATCATCAGCCTTAGGAGACTAGGACGAGTGCAGAGATCATCAGCCTTAGGAGACTAGGACGAGTGCAGAGATCATCAGCCCTAGGTTAGCATGAGTACTGAGATGAATAGCCTCAAGTTAGGACAAGTGCTGAGATGAACAGCCATAGGTTACTAGGACAAGCACTGGGATGATCAGGTGATCAAGCGGGAAGGCTAACTTGAGGCTTATAGCTTAGGAGGCTCTGTCCATGGAAGAGGAACCCACTACCTTAGGCTTTGGCTAGGAGACAGTGGAACATGATGGGAGCAACCTGGATGTGATGTATTTACCTCACTGTTGGGGCACGTAAAAGAAAGAGAGGAAGAAACTGGGGTCCCCGATTCATTTTCATGGCACATCTTCAATGATCCAAAGGCCTCCCACTAAATTCACTGTCTAAAATTTACACCCCCAACAATGTCATACTTGGAATCAAG